>JXOU01022505.1:1099-12034 GCA_001014815.1 Chaoborus trivitattus | reverse complement strand
GTCTTTTTAAGGTGTTTTAAAATTCGGCTAAAGTTTGGTATCACTTTCGGCTAAAGTTTGGAATCTTAGGCTTAAGATTGGACAGCTTCTGTTGCAATGAAAAAGTTCATAATTCTTCGTTAGGACGAAAAATAGCAACATAATTATATGCAATTAATGAAAGAGAGACATATTTTCAACTTAAAAACATCAAAATATGCTTTGGATATTTTGAAATATTGAATTGAAATTTAAGTTTCAAAAATTTAGACTAAAGTTAGAGCAATCTACCCTAAATGTAATAAAAATTTAGACTAAAGTTAGAGCAATCTACCCTAAATGTAATAAAAATGAATGACTCAAAATAGTAAAAAACTTTACTTTTTTGAATCAAAATACTTTACTATATATTTTGAGCCTCTTATTTTGAATCATCACTGTATACATATTATACTTCAAAAATATTAGAAACGACATGCTTAAAAGTGAAAAACAAATCGGTTTTAGAATCGCTCAAACGCAAAATCAAAACAATGAATTCCAACCGATAGATTTACTGTCCGACTGCACGTTTGTACTTCGATTTTATCTTTATTAAATTTGATTGTGGCCAAATATGGCTTTGGTGTCATACGGTACTAGTGTAGCATTTAAATTATTGTATGATGCCATATTGTATTTTTTGTAGTATAACTATTTAGTTTTTGTTACCAGTATATAGCTTTTTTCATCAATTTTCTTTTTATTCCTAAAACAAACTAATGCATGCGCTTTGTTTTTTTCTAGACGCTTACATCAATCATTTTATCGCTTATGAATATCAAATTTACTATGTATTCTTGTTATTAATTTGATTAAAATAAAAGTCACTAAAATAAAGTCAACAATCACATATTATGAAATTCACATCGACACTAGATGGTTCGACAATCTATTATAATATATCATGCCAGTGCGTGAACTTTTTAATAAATTAAAATTTGTCTCCAATCTCCAATCATTTTTTTTTGTTCACTCTTAGGATCACCCTAAGGCCTAAGGTTATAAGGGTTAAAACTACAATAAATGATAACTTTAACGGTCATTCCAATATTAAAAATTATTGAACCAAATGTTATAAAATTTTAGGAAATTTAAAATTCTTTAGAACTTTTTCTCAGTATCCTACTCCATTGGGAGTTATTTATAGGCCACCCCAATCCCCGACCTTAATTTTTTCGAAGACATTATTTATTTTTTTATTTTTGAGTTACTTGAGGAAAAATGTGATCTAGCTGAATAGACTTCTACAACTCAAAAAAGCTTTATGTTGAAATCATTAAAGTGTTATACCGTAGAGGTGCCTATTGGTGGACCATTTGCCTACTTCGGTCCGAAAAAAAATTTCTTATCGATATATATTTTGAATTCTGGTTTTGTATTTATTTACTCGATAGCTATNGGACCATTTGCCTACTTCGGTCCGAAAAAAAAATTCTTTNTAGCTATAGTCTGTAAAAGTTTCCAATGCCAATTTTCTTCAGTCGAATGTCCTTTCCTTTGTTAGTGCGAAATAGCGCATTAAATCGTAGTAATGTGAAAAACGGCAAAAATTGCTAAAAATGTTGGTAATTTTTTGGTGTATCAGTATATTCACGTTTATTCACAATACAAATTTTTCAAAAAATAAAAGCAATTTTAAGTGTATTATAAAATTTTGCGATTAAATTTTTTTTTGCAATTTTCAGTTGATTAATGTGAAAAAAGGTCCATATTAGAAACAATATATTCCGCAAAAAGCTGTATCTTCCGTATATTTTAGTGATTTCAAGAATATTTGATGGTTTTATGTATGTCGTTCAAAAGCTTTATGCAAGCCAAGCAGGATATTCTAAAGCATTTTCAAATTACAGTTATAACTATATACGAGAAAAACACGAAAAACTATCAAATTTTGGTCCATAGTAGGCAAGTCTAGTAATTTAAATTGTAGATAATCAAATTGTTAAAGAATTAAATATATAATATTTTGTCGTACCAAAAAATATGCTTGTTCATATAATTATTTGAATAATATAAACCTACTTAACAACGTTATAAAATCTTTACAAAATTAATATAAATATCTTGAAAAATAGGCCTTTGCGTGGTTTAGCGACCTTTTAGTGGAACATGCAGAAATATTTTGGTCATTGTTTGCAGTTGATATGGATCGGGTTTTATCGGAGCAACAACCAGACACCTGGGACTCATTCCCACTGTTTCAAATTCTGAATGACTACTTAAGAACCGATGGTTTGATAATTTTTAATAATAGATAAGCTAAGAAATTAATATTGCTATATGAATAAAGTAAATATTCCTATTGCGTAAAAAATTCTTATGCTACAGCCCTATTCAACTCCAATTCCTATCCCACTCCAATTTTTCAAATTTGCATACTGAAATGTATGAGATTATTTTCTTCTGTACATCTATTTTCCAATTTTTTATAAATTTAAATAAGTGTAAATAACAAAGCAATATTAATTTCTATATAACGATTATAATGAGTACAACACTTGTACCTATGAATGTTGTATTTTTAACATGTCAGAATTTAAAAAATAAATATCCTCTACAAAATAATATACATATTTGGATGTCTTTATATCATATGAAAGAATGGATTCTTAAAATTAAATGTATGATAAAACAATTTAGCAATTAAAAAATAGTGTGTTGAAGTGAAATTGTCACCTTGTCATAAGAATATTCTAAATTGTATATAGACTATAGAATGTTGTGAAAAATGAGATAAGAATATCTTGTTTTGAATTTTCATATTAAATTTTTAAATTATATGATTTTTCAAAACAGTAATATTTTTATAACTTGCTATAGTAAGCAGATAAAATGCAAATAACGATAATTACAACATTGTTTGGGCATACAACATTGTTAGGTACAAGAATGGTATTTCACTAAGAATATTTTGATATTATCTCAAAAAATATAATATTTTTAGATGTGCATTGCAAAATAATGTTTATAATTACAGCACTAGGATAATTATTTCTTTTTAAAATTTAATCTATTCATAGACAACCTTAAAAATGGCCGCTTCCATCAACATTTGAGAGATACGTTTGCACCATTGGTTGTAAGATACGTCGATTTAATGGAATCATCAATAGCTCAGTCAATACATAAAGGATTTGAAAAGGAGAGGTGGGAGATTAAAGGGTGATTATTAGTATTTAGAAAGATAAATTTGAACTTTGTATACATGTTTGCTGTAAAACAACCATCGTACAAAATTTTACACTAATATTATTTGATATTATTTTCTTTAGGTTTGCATATTTGTCGTTATCTTCACTATCTGTAAACCAAAAAATGTGCAGAGTGTTTGATGTTGATATATTCCAGACCTATATATATATATATAGATATATTTGTTGTTTTTCGCTATTTTATTCATTATATTGCGCACTATTTCTACCATGTAATAACACAGATATTTGTTTCAATATTTGCAAGACAGTTTTTTGACCGATACATATATACAACATGATGTAAATGAAATTATCAACATGGACCAAACCAAATGACGCAGAATGGTTTTATACTTAAAAAACCATTACAATTTATTTGCCTCAAAACTGTAACTGTAGCTGTAAATGATTGTATATTTTTTTCTCCTAATTGTATACAGTGGACCCACAATTAAGAATAACTTTTTCTCACACTTTGAAATCGAAAATAAGAATGCAGAAATCTGGACCCGAATGTGCAGATCTGTAGCCGAATAAACAAATCTGTAGCCGAATAAACAAATCTGTAAAATTGTAGCCGAATGAACAATTGTGTGTTCAGGAGACGAAAATAGGAAAAATAACAGAAAATGTTATTCTAGAGATGGAAATCGGCTGATATCAACGCAGCAAAATTTTTAAAAATAGTTAAAACAATTTGAAAATAGTTAAAGTACCTATAACTGTTCACTTTTTGAGAAAACAGTTTTCTGAAGATAAATTTTCTTAGAAAAGTTAAAAATAAGAAAATGTTGGTTAAGATATGGAAATTGAGAGATACTAAAGCAGCAAATAATTTAAAAATAGTTTAAAATAGTTAAAACACCCATAACTGTTCACTCAACATTTTGTAAAAACAGTTTTCGGAAGATAAATTTTCTGAGAAAAGTAAAAAATAAGATGATGTTAGTTAAGATATGAAAATCGGGAGATGTTAAAGCAGAAACTTCGAAAAATAGTTAAAACTAGTAGTTCATTCAAGATTTTGAAAAAAAAAGNATATGAAAATCGGGAGATGTTAAAGCAGAAACCTCGAAAAATAGTTGAAAATAGTAGTTCACTCAAGATTTTGAAAAAAACAGTTTTCGGAAGATGAATTTTCTGAGAAAAGTCAAAAATAAGAAAATGTTAGTTAAGATATGGAAATCGAGAGATAATAAAGCAGCAAATAATTTAAAATAGTTTAAANCATAACTGTTCACTTTTTGAGAAAACTGTTTTCGGAAGAGAAAAGTCAAAAATAAGAATGGTAAAATTCTAGGTTCAAAAAGCAGAAATCTAAGTCAGAAAAANAATGTTAGTTAAGATATGGAAATCGAGAGATACTAAAGCAGCAAATAATTTAAAATAATTAAAATATCCATAACTGTTCACTTTTTGAGAAAACTGTTTTCGGAAGAGAAAAGTCAAAAATAAGAATGGTAAAATTCTAGGTCCAAAAAGCAGAAATCTAGGTGAGAAAAACAGAAATCTAGGTCCGAAAAGCAGATAACTAGGTCCCGAATGGGAAATCTTTTATGATCTGGGGATAATCTAAACAATATGAAAATAATAAATTATTTTTGACTGTACGCACCATTTATTCTTTTTGTCTACTGTATTATATGAATTATAAAATATGAATGTTCAATATGTCCAGTATACAAAATATGATGTACTTTATTTATGGATATTTTTTTTTTCAAACGTTATCAATATACAAAGATAACTAAAAATAGTTACATCGTATTTTTAGAATAGAAAAAAAAACTATAAATAAAGTACATTCATTCTCAAAAGAGTTCAAATTTATGAATGTCGTGTGAGAAAAAAATCCTGTTTCTAATATATGTATATATTTTTTGTAATCCTAATTTTTATGTAGAAATGGTTGTGCAACATCCGAAGATCTATTTTGGAAATTAGATGCACTTCAATCATTCATTAGAGATCTCCATTGGCCAGATGCTGAATTCCGTCAACACCTTGAGCAACGTTTAAAACTGATGGCCTGTGATATGATCGAATCATGCATTCAAAGAACAGAAACATCTTTTCAACAGTGGCTCAAACGAAGTGTTACTTTTATTTCTACGGATTATATTATACCAACTGAGATGTGTGCAATGGTTAACGTTATTCTTGATGCTAAAAACCAATCATTTAAACTGTGCTCTGTCGACGGTATTGATGTTGTAAGTTGCCAGAATAAAAAATACTTTCCGTATATTGTTATAATAATCTTATTTCTTTAATAGCATCAATACCACTCGAAAATTGACGATCAAATAGATAAAACTCTAGCTGGTATGAATCAAGGCCTTCTTAATAAATTAATGTCAGTATTAGAAGCATCTTTATCGAAGCTTTCCCGTTACGATGAAGGAAGTTTAATTGGCTCAATATTAAGCTTTACCGTAAGTTTTTAACAATATTAAAAAACATCTCGTTTACAGTTATTTAAAGAAAAATAGATAAGCAAGCTAGCGTTAGGACTGCATACGAACAAAGAAGTGTGGGTGCTGCGACTAACTTTAATGATAAAGCAAACATAATCAATCTTCAAAATATATATGATCAATTCTTAAAGCCTATGTNAAGCATATGCGAATTGAACGCTGTAAAGTTTTTGAATCTTTATTTTATTTTCATACCAGAGGCTTTCGTACTCTTTTAAGGAATTTTCTTTGAGTTTCAGTCCTTACCAGCAAAAAAAAACAAAAATTAAAAAAAAAATAAACAATTGAGAACAGTAAAAAATTATCTCCGGGTCCATAGGTCCCCCCTTAAAAGTTACTCTAAGTTAAAAAGTTCAGATTTTGAAGCATAATTTTGAAAATAGGATGAACCGAGGAGCTCCTTTAAGGGGCTTCTTTAGTGTTTAGTCCATAGTTATTTTATTGATTTCCTTAAGTTAAAATGAAAATTTGGAAGAATTTTTTTTATCCAAAGTGGTACCGAGAGAAACTATTTTTCATGCATACAGTGACTACATTAATTCGGACCGCCACACTATTGAGGATCAATCCGATTTGAGGTCATAAAATTGACTAAAATGCACAATATAATTAATTTTCGATATTCATTTGTTACTTTGGCTAACTACCAGTCTAAAGTATTATGCATTCCTGGTAATATAATACACTCAAATCAATGTGAGCCACAATAGTGCGACGGTCCGAGTTAATGTTCTCACTGTACATATTTTTATTCCCCATACCTGTACCTATGCGCCCAAAATAACATAAAAACATATTTTAATTATGATTATTCATCAAATTGAGTATGTTCTAATAATAATATTTCCTTTATGTTCAATGTTTATATTTTCAGAATGTATCAGGATCTGGAAAGGATCTAGGTCAAGGATATGTAAATTTTACACGTAACAATATGGACCAGATTCGTGGTAAAATAAATGATGAACTTTGGATCTTGAGCTTTTGTGAAACATGGTATACCAATCAAATAAATATGCTGTGCAATTGGCTTTCAGAACGTTTAGATCATTCCCTTCATTTCTACCAATGTACATGTCTTGCACATATTGTTAAGGTACAAATTATTCGTTATTTATCAAATAATTTAACAATTTCTTTAAAATTACCATTATTTATAGAAAATTTACTCCGACTTTGAGCTACAAGGTGTTATGGAAGACAAGCTTAATTCTAAGGCTTATCAAACAGTTTCATCTAGAATGCAAACAGAAGAAGCCACCTGTCAGCTTACTATGGCTAATAATGACGATGGCGAGTCTGAGTAAGTTTTTTTTAATCTACTAGATACTAGAAGCTAAACTCAAAAAGACAAAAAAAAACTAAAAAATTGAATATAGAAAGAACAGCTGCGTCCATCTCTAGGGTAGATGCTCAAAATGTAACAGGTACCATATAGTAACAAGCCTTTGTATTTACATGTAAATACAAAGGCTTGTTACTATATGGTACCTGTTACATTTTGAGCATCTATCCTATATTGAATTTAAAATTTTTATTTTGTAATAATAATTTATATACTTCATCCATTTTTATTAATAGGGGTGCTGCTACTGGTAAGTTTTTTAAGCAAATATTGGCAAACATTTTTGATTTCTTATTTTTTTCATTTATAGCTGCCCATGGAGAAGAAGAAGGGGAGAAACCAAAGTCAAAAATTAATATTATAGAATCGTTAAGTTCGGATGATGGAAACATAAATATTAGTAACGTAACAAACATGGTTGTTGGACGAGTTGGAAATTTGTTTGGAAAAAGCGTTGGTGGATTAAGTAAACTTGGAGGTGGAAGTTGGTTTTAATAAAATACTACAGAACCACCGTCGAGGAGATGAAAGAGAAAACCGAAATATTTCTGCCAGTTTGGTCCTTTTTCTGTCAGAACTGTATCTCCTCCAAGCGTAAAAGGATCATCTTATATAATTTTTTAACGTGAAAATTTTGACAGGTCAAATCATATTTGGAAATATTGAAAGTTGTTTCATAATTTTATTATTGATTTTAGATTAACTATTATGCCTTTAAATAGAATAATAATTATCGTTTAAAATCAAATATTGACCTCTCAATTTTTTTACAATTGTTTACGGACAATTTTTGAACTTTCATTTAGTAATAAATGGAAAAGAAAAAAATATCATGTCTCATATCTAAATTTTCTATTGAACATTGCAATAGAATATTTACCAAAAAATAAGGAAATTTATTGAAGTACACAGTAAATGTTAATTATAGATTAAAGTGATGCCTAAGATAACAAATATTTAAAATGATAATAAGATATTTTAAAATAAAAGAACTATTACAAAAAATCTATGTTTTTTTATAAAGGTACTAATGTAAACTAGGTCCATTACAACACTTTTGCTGATAAATTTTATACCTATTTGTAAGTTTACATTTTGCATTACTTTCCCAATTCCATCACAAACTGATTTGTCGTTGAATTTTTTTTAGGGTCAAAGTTGTTCGGCTGTATTAATTTAATTTTTAATTTTAATTAGTACTTTCTATGTGGATGGGTTATTAAATGACAAACAACTTTTTTGAATATAATATATTTATTTTAATGGTTTTCTCTGTAGATTGATACAGTGAAGATTACAGTCTTCTTATTGCGTCAGTTATTCGTAAAATTTTCGTTAAAAAGTAATTCGATAAAGTTATTAATTGCCATAAAATATAGTTTTCCTATAACGCTTCTCTATTCTGTTTAGTAAATGGAAAGAAGTCATTAATTTTTATATTCTAATTTTAAGATGGTGTGTGTTTAATTAACGAGGATGCTTCAGTATATAAAAATTAAGGATTCTGAAAGTCAACTGAATTGAGAGAAGAGGTTAGGTAGTGAAAAAGTATCAAAAATTATGAATTTAAAAATAAAGTCCTATTCATTTTTAACAACACGTACTACGAATTATAAAAAAATAATTCATTTAAGATGTTTGGATGCCTTTGACGATTGTAAAAAATATATAGAAGTTTATTGGTAAAATTTTCAAAGATTAAGTTTCTCAACATAGGCACTATTACATAATCTTGTATTTAAAATTTTCAATTTAGCTTGGAATATTTTCTGAAAGTTTCATTTTCTGATTTAGTTACTTGTTATTCGATATAATGTATGATTTTCTAAGGAATTTGTTTGGCAAAGAGATTATTCCTAAAACTGTTAAATAACTTTTTTTTTGGTTTTTCCTAAATATTTGGTCGACAAATATATGAAATTGATTATAACTATTAACAACGTATATGGCGTATTTTCGTAATTAAAATACATTAAGAGAGAATGAGGCTAATGTTTCACCTTTCCTAGCAACGGCCTTAGCCTGATATTGACCTACATCTAAAATTGTACATTCTGTAATCTCAAAAGTAAATCTATTACCATCTTTTGTAAATTTGTATCGACTACAATTAATATCGATTGGTCTACCATCTTTAATCCAGTCAAGTCTTAATAAATCTTCATGCGTTTCACATTCAAATTTCACATTTTCACCGTCATTTGATGTTGCAGATGTAGGGAATTTTACAAAGCTTGGTGGTTTGACTTCCTCGCCTGGGACAAGAACATTTATAGTACAAGTACTAAACGATTCACCACTATCATTGAATGCTTCACATGTATATGTTCCAGCATCTTCTGGGAATATTTCAGCTATTTGTAACTTATAAATATTTGCCTCATTTGTATATTGGAAGTCTTTGGAAGGTTTAATTTCTTTATTGTTATGTAGCCAAACAACATCAAAGTTATCAGCTCCAGCTATTCTGCAAGCTAACGTTACTTCTTCACCGTCTTGTACAAAACGTGATTCTAAATGACTAACAATTCTTGGTGGTTTATCTCCGACAGTTGGAACTTTTCGTTTAACATTACCATTTTCCATGGCTGAAATAGTAAAGAACAAGTGATATTATTTAATACTTACTAAAAAAATAATAAGAGNAGTAAAGAACAAGTGATATTATTTAATACTTAATAAAAAAATAATAAGAGAACTTACGTTTGACTTTTAGTTTACATTTAGTGTCAGTCGAACCAACGGAATTTGTTGCTGTGCACGTATATTCTCCTTCATCTTCTGGGAAAACTTCATTAATTCTTAAAGAAGCAGCCCCATTTTTGTATTTAAGATCAATAATTTCTGAAGATGTAATTTTTTTGCCATTTTTAGACCAAATTATTTGTGGATCTGGATCTCCTTTTACTGTACATTGTAGCATTAGTGGTTCTCCATCCTTTACAATTATGTCTTTTAGACCTTTAGAGAACACCGGCTTACACATTAAAGAATCATCAGGCGGTACTATAATAATTTAAAATATAATAGATTATGCAATTTATTATATAGCTGNTAATTTAAAATATAATAGATTATGCAATTTATAATATAGCTGTATATACGTACGTATTAATTCTTTTGTGGCACTTCGGGATCTTGAAGGACTTTCTGGGGTGGCATTCAATCTTGCTCCATATTTCTTTTTACCAGAACTAGAAGTCTCTATTTTTTCTTCTGATTTAAAAATGCTTGAGGAACTTGTAATTGTTTTATTTGCTGTCGATGTCACTGATGATGATGAACTTTCGTATGATGATTTACTAATAATAGTTGCAGGTGGTTGTTTCAATGGTTTTTCTACATATTTGCGATCTAAAATTTTTAAAAGTTTAGCCATTTAGCTTTTGAACATAGGTATTGCTTTTTGTACATGTTTAAAGTCAGTTTTTGATTTTGTTTACTGTGATTTCGTTTAATTTTTATTTTCCATGTTAACCAACAGTTTAAGATTCTTTGTTATGATGGACATACATTTCAAAATACATTTAACAAATATAGCACAAGAAAACTACATATTTGTAGATTAATTCGACATTTACTGTTTTTTTTACTGTTCCTATTTTAGTAAACTAAATCAAGTACTGACTGTCTTTAATTTTTTCGTAATATCTGTATCTAAATATATATGTGATCTTCGAAAAAGAAACTCTATTATGAGAAAGAAAATTACCATCAAAATGAAACATTTGTTTTTCGAAACATATTTTTTAGAGCTAAATGATATTGCTTTGTAATTTTTTAAGAAAACACAGAATGTGTAAATTACCAATTTACACATTTTTCTGAAAATTTTTGACAAATTGTTTTGAATTTATAAAAATTTATGACAATTTTGGACAATTTTTGACAATTTTTA
>JXOU01022049.1:0-11400 GCA_001014815.1 Chaoborus trivitattus | reverse complement strand
TTTTTTTAGCTTTTTTTAGCTTTTTTAGTTTCCGGTTCATGGACATTTCACCAGAACTTTTTGTCTCAGACTCAGAGCATTTTTTGTGGTATATGTTGTTGTTGGTAATATTAACCTATATACAGTGTAAAGATATATTCTATAGGTCTATAAGAGACATGGAGACATGTCATGCGAGAATAGAAGTTTCAGAGAAACCAAACCTCACCCCTAGAAGCGTTTTTATACCAATTTGTCTGTTCATATAAAGCTGATCAATTATGTAATTCGTAATTATTATTACACACATAAGAATAAAAAACCCAACAAGTGGCAAAACGAGTAAAAACTTTTAATGTTAGTATTTGTAACTTTTTATAGCATAGTTATGCTTTTGATAGCGATACCATCAAACCATAACATAAAATCGATTTAGAAAATCCCAAAATGTTAACCAAACAAAATAGAAAAGCTTTTAAATTCGAATCTAGATCTTTTTCACTTTAGTCGTTTAACAATTTTACCCAAAAAGAAGATTTTCATCAACAACATTCAACATCACAACATTATTATATACATTTAGAGAAAAAAAAAACCAAAAAGGTTTATTTTATAGAAAATTGGAAAGGTTTCGTATTTTCATATAACCCAAAATTCTAATTTTTCTTTTCCGTTGGATCAATTTAAATTTAAAGTTTGGATTTTCAATTTTGAATGCAAATTATGTTTCCCGTTTTTTTTTTATTTGTCTGTTTTTTGAATAAAAAGCAAATTAAAATAGATCGAATATTTAAATTTGTTTATTTTATTCTTGTTTTTTGGGTAATAAAGTGCCAACATTCCAATTACCACCGGAACGACCATCGCCTGGATCGGCAACGCTGGAAGACGTTTTGGCATCACTACTTGGATTGCCGGCGGATTCCCACAGGACAGGTATGCACCTGTAAGTTTTATTCCAATTAATGGAATTTTCTTATTATTTATATGAGTTGATTACACTTTTATTTGCAAATTCTTCTCTTTTTTTAACGCTTATTGAACTTTTTTGGTTTCCTTAAAAGTCTTTCACCCTATCCTAGTAGTTGTCACCTATAGCTATAAATTGCTGTAAAATATATTAGACACTTCTTTAAGTGTAAGTAGAGTGTGTTGTACATTTTATTTTCATTTCTCTTTATTTTCCAATTTTCAAGTTTTCATAGTTTTCACCAATAAAATTGATTATTCGAAAATGGTATTTTTTGTTCTGAAGTATATGTTCATTAGGTTGCATATTCAAGGCGTTCTAAGCATCTACGCAAAAATACTCCAAAGGTATGCAACATACATAGCAAACACGTTTTGCCTACATTCAAACTACCAGGGGCAAAGTTCCAATATTGGGCACCAGTTGTTATTATTGCTGTTTATCAATATTGTTCAAGATTTTTCAAGGACTTGAAGGAAAACTCCATTGTACTAGTGATTTAAAATGGTTAAATTAATTTGGTTAAACATGCCCTTTTAATGGCCAATGGTTACGTTAAAACATGTGGGGAAGTTTTTCGTTAGTTGGAAACAAACCATCTTGAATTTCAGGACCTGAAATCAAGGCTGATTTGCACAATATTTCAAATAGGATCTATCGAAGGCTTGTTATTATTACTTTTTGCATTCATACTAGTTATTTGAATAATTATTTTCATCATTATTATTAGTCGTATATTGGAGCAGCTGGAAACTCGAGATTCTGCAATACTGCTGGGCAGTTAGTGCCGGCTTTGATATTAACATCGACTACTATGCGAAATATGCTGGAAATTTTGTTGAAAAATACTACGTCTTTGCTTTTAGACGAGATTGTGCAAATACTAAAAGCAAAATATGAAGAAACAATTAGGAATGATCTTCTTATAGAAAATGTACTTATCCAGGAAAATGATTTTTTCAGACGAGAAAATACCAATAGATGGTTTTTTGTGCGTCGTCCTAAATTATTGTCTACGAAACCCTAAAAATTAATTTTGCAAATATTGGTCGAATCAAGATTAATAATAGCCTGCACACACTATTTTGGAAGGCCTATCAGAATGTACAAAAATTTACGCGTNTAATAATAGCCTGCACACACTATTTTGGAAGGCCTATCATAATGTACAAAAATTTACGCGTTTGTGGATATGGGAGACATTTACGTTTATTTAAGAAATTAAGAGGAACTTTTATGAGTTGCATGGGTTGTGCGCTGGTAATAATGATTACGGAAACATTGGTTACCTCTGCACAATTCTTTTATTTCGGAGGAAATTATGACCAGTGCACAATATTACGTATTTTTTTTAGTGGATTTGTCGAGTCATTGACAACCTGTGTCACGCTGCTGACGATTAAAATATGAGCAAACTATTGATAACTGTTTGCTATCTTAATAATAGTGGCTCAAAGTTTCCTGAAGTTGCACATCCAGGGGAAANAACTGTTTGCTATCTTAATAATAGTGGCTCACGACATATTTTTTAGTGGCNAATTATTATACCGTATTCAGTGTTACTACATTAAAAACTAAAAAAATCTNAATTATTATACCGTATTCAGTGTTACTACATTGAAAACTAAAAAAATCTGTAATATAAGCCTTAAAATCGGTATTGATCGGTATTAGGATCTCAAAATCAGTATTTTTATTGGTACCTTAATTTTTTTTTGAATTTAGTAGCTAGAAAAGGGTAAAAAGCAAATCACGACATATTTTATAACACTTTTCCTCACTTTGGTAATGTTTGTACATCTTTTTGTCGAATTTTGCCTTAAGTCAGTCGTTAATTCTATTTTATTTGCGTCACCATTTGATTTTAAGCAATATTTAGCTTTTTAAATTGAATCTAGGGTTGAAGAAGACAGCTGATTTCGGACCTTAGTCTTATTGAGGTTGTATTGGCTTAGGATTTGAGACGCCCCAGGATTTTTGTCACAATTTACTTGAAAACTGAGAAACATTTCTAATGCTTCCCGACATTTTCTAATGACAGCCATCGTAATTGGTATGGGTGAAGTTTTTTTAATGGCTTAATTTCTAAAATTTCTAGTACTTTTTCAAATTTCGATGTTTTTTTTTGGGCTGTACAATACTATGATGAATGTTTCTCAAAAACTGCACAATATATGGCAATTTTTCACTAGAGTGTCAAGTGCACTTTAAAACAAATAAATCGGGACAATCTTTCTTCAATTTAGCCATCACTGAATTTGTTGACTTTATCATAACTGCAGCGCCGTCGGACCCAAATCCTCGTAAATTTTGTTTATAATCGTTGCTTAGAAATTTTTGGATGATGTAATCGTTTGTGGCTAGATGATCACAACTCACAAGCATCTAGTTCACAAATTAAGAAAGTAACGGCCTTGGTTTAAAATTTTCAATTTTGATCCTCTTGAAGGACTTACTACCATTGCAAACGTTTTTTTTTGTTAAATCTGTCGACTCATCAATAATTAAAGAAAATGAATTTTTTCTCATATGATTTACAAATATTTCGTGTTGTGTCGGTGCCAAAACACCAGTTACTATTGATGTAGCTTTTGTTCAGCCAACTGAGCATTTGAAGTATTTTTAAATTAGGATCTATTTTTTTTAATAAATCTACCAATGTTTCAACTGCATTGAAAGAAATGATGTTTTCTGCTGCCCACGTGCATAACTTAATCTCGGCCTCAAAAATGCGTCTTCGAGAGCCATTTTGAAAATTGTCACGATAATTATTTTCTTTTATAGTATTTTGTACTGTCTCGGCTGATTTGATATGAACTTTTGTTTTGACGTTCCTGTTCAAATTCGATTTGTCATCATTTGCAACGCTTAGTTTTTCCAAGCAAATTTTGCAGTAAGCAGAAAGGTTATAATTTTTGTGCTCTGAAAAACACTCTTAATCTGCCTGTTTTGCCCATCAATTTCTGAATTTTTGAGAATTCTTTTTACGCCCACTTTCATAGTCGTTTGCTTTAGATTTCTTGTTTTCTTGTTGTCTAGATTCTTCGATAGTAATTTCACATTCATGCGATATTATTGTTTCCAATGTTGTTTCGTGGGACCCATGAGTCAACCCAAGGACTCGTGGGTTTGTTTACGTGAAGATTCGGAGCAATCTAAAACGTTAAACAGGTAAAAATAGCTTCTGTATTTGAAAGAAATTATTATTACCGTTTTGTGGCTTATTTTTATTGAAAAAATTGTTCATTACACTGTCTTTGAACATTTTGCTAATTTAATCTATTTACTTTCTTGAATTTTGACATATGACGCGGCAAAAAACGAGGGGATGTAGAAACTGCTAAAAACTCGAAAATGAGCATTCATAGCTATTTTTTCCAATAAAATTTCATAATTTTGTTCTTTTCAATGAAGGAAACCCCNTTTCCAATAAAATTTCATAATTTTGTTCTTTTTAATGAAGGAAACCCCATAAAGTAAAATGAATCAACCATATTCGTAAAAATTAGTATAAAATCGGTATACCGATTTATTTTTAAAAAAGACCTGAAAAATCAGAATAGATACCGAAAAATCGGTATATGTGGTAACACTGACGGAATCTTAAGCATGTGGAGAAATTGGTACCAGACGTACCCCACGTGTTTACAAGAGACCTGANAAGCATGTGGAGAAATTGGTACCAGACGTACCTCACGTGTTTACAAGAGACCTGAAATCTGACAATATTGACAGTCACAGGTGGTCAAAAGGTCTATAATGCGATATATTGAGTATGGGTTTCGATCGAGTGTATTTCAATTATCCAAACTCGTTGAGCCATATACAGAGAATTTGAACTGCAACCGGATCATAAACCATTAGCTATACAAATTTGTTTTTAAATGTTGATACAATTTTTCTGTTTCATGAATTATCATTTTAGGGAATTACAACAGATCACAATTTGCTTGAAATTGTTTAACATTGTCAAATACACCTACTATTTTAAACAATAAATGTTTTTACCATAAAAATGCAAAGATCACTCTCTAAGTTAAAGGCTATCCTGTTATTAGTGGCTTGTATTACACAGCGTAAAAATCTTATTTGAGTTAGGAAATAAACGACAATAAAATAAATAATACGCCTGCAGTATATGCAACCTTCGATAATTCAGCAGGGTAAAATTGAACAATTCATTAATTTTACCCAAAATAAAATTTTATATTTTTAAATTTTATTGGTGAAACATTTTAATATTATTATTATAACCTTTCCAGCATGCTTATAAGACACATTTAAATTGAATGAAAACTAATTTCCCTTCTACCATTTTCCTATTTATTGCTTCACAACAAAAAAAAACAATTAAAACAAAAAATAAAGAGGATACAGCTAATCTCCGTACTAATTCATCCGCCATTCAACAGCAACAAAATTCACATCAACTCCAAATTGAACCAGCAACCCAATTGAGGCGAAGAAGTGAAGGCGATGCCCAGCGCAGGGCAAGAGCCGATAGTGGAGGCAGTGGAGTGATAAGTAATTGTAGTAGTACAGTTGGCGCTACTGCCACCTTAACAGTCGCACCAACAAACATCCGACGTACCAGTTTAGACTCGTGTGAACCTTCGAAATCACACGAAGTCCTGAAATGTCGATATCCAAAATGCGATAAAACTGCTACAATTGCCGAAGCTAAGAAGACCTACAAAAGTTGCCATAATTGTTCACATTTGTATTGCTCGCGAGAATGTAGACGTGCACATTGGGAAAAGCATAGAAAAGCTTGCCTACATTCAAGAGTATCAGCATTATGTCGCCAAGTGTTGTCCACATGCAAAGATGATGCTGATACACTGAAGCATCTAAGTTTGTTAGCTAGACGCGGTTATTTATCGCAAGGACGTGGTGTTGTTAGAATATTATTTCGCAGTCCCGAAAATGCGGATCAATTTATAAAACAGGGTTTCCAATGTCTTGGCGAAGTGTCCTATGTGCGTTGGCCAGATCTACTGCCTTCTGAAATGGGTCCTGAATTATATTCAGAACTATTAAAATTAAGTACCGAATACAAACCAGATTCTAAAATGTTAATCTATGTAGCCATTTGTGTGGTGTCAGAAGCGCCCAGTAGTGGCACGGCACCAGTCAAATGGGAGCGCCAGTTAGTGTCTAGATGTGCTAAACTGAAACTATGTCGAACGGTTTTGAATGAAGTTCATAATATACCGGTAGATAAACAATTACAAATGCAGAAACAGGAAAATATTATCGACGTTCTCATATTGACCTTCAACATATTGTCCAAGATCACACAAAGAAGCAGGGAAATTGTCTCACAAAATATACTGTACCTCCTAAAACAAAAAGGCGTAATTCTGCGGAAACATTACCCGGAAGTCTTCCAACGTTTAAATACATTTGTGGAAGGTACGACGGATCGCTTTATTCCAGTTACGTTGCACCCACGGTGTTGCATCACTGGGCGTCCCTTTGTCTGTATTATTATGCCCAATTATGGTGACCAAGAGATAAATTTACCGAAAAATGAAAACGGTGAAAATCGTGTCTATACTATTGATGTTGGTGCTGACCAATACCTAGACCCAGACCTTAACTACTCCAGTAGTAAAATGTAGGTTTTTCTAATTAGTTTTATTAGGAGATGGTTGTACTTGAATTAAAAGTTTATAGTATAAAATTTGTATGTATTAGGGCGAAAGTACTATAAAAAGGATTTTGGTGTTATTGCGGTGTAAATTTATGCGTAAAATTAAATGCAATAATAAAAAAAAGGATTAGGATCAATGCTGTATTTTTATCAATTTCTGATTTAATACCATATGTAATTAAAATATGTATCCACGTCTTTAATAGATTGACTACCCTAATTGAGATAATTATGAATTTATTGGGGAAATTGCTTTAAAAAATGCTTAAAATATGTAGTAAATTAGCCAAAATGTATGCAGTAAATTAGCCAAAATGTATGCAAAATAATACATAATTTGTAGACTAAAGAACAGTAATAGTCATTTCAATAAATAATTTTCGAAATAGGGATAAATTGTTAGAAAATTTGTTGAATTTATCTGACATGGTTGTTTCGATGCCCAAAGAATGTCATATTCTATCAATTTCAGATTTTTCGTACTAAATTTCAATAAAACTTCTTAAATTAGATTATTTGCATTATATTCTTTTGATTTGAATGCGTTTTAGTAGACAAATAAATTATTTAAACAAATTGTGCTGAATATTTTTAAAATCGATGATAACGGAGAATTTCCAACGAACATTTTGACAACTATGCGATGTCAAGTAGATGCCGTTGATGAACAAATTCAGACAACTTAGTTGAATGATTTATTTGAGAATAAACGATATTCCACAATAAAATAAAATAATAAAAATATATTTATGAAAGGAATGTTCCTAAAATAAGCATCTATAACAAAATGAATGCATTGTTTATGCTATTTTAATACATTCTTTGGTCACGAGAGCATCCAATCAAATGTAATGTTTCGCATATTTTAACTAGAAATTAGACTAAATATTCAGGAGAGTAAAAATGGAGCATTGATATTCCCACCTAAAAAATTATAAAAATGGTTTAAGATCACACATGAAATATGTTTGTGCAATATTTTAGGCACTAGGACACTCATGAGACACTGAAATTCCATATTCTAATTTAAGGTTTCACATATTTGAACTGGAAATTAAACTAAATATTCAGCGAAATAATGGAGCATTCTTTGGTAATCACATCTGGAAAATGCTAAAAATGGTTTTAAGAATTCACTATTGGCTTAAAATGTTTTCAAAAATCATAAAAACTCTTGAAAATGTGACAATTTTGATGAAATTTAGAGCAAATTTTCCAATTTTTTTTAATTTATATCTAAAATTAGTCCAAAACGGTAGGAATAGAAGGATTTTAGGATTTTATTGAAAAATTGACTTGAAAAATCGATTAATCAAAATACTTATGATTGTTTTAATTGTTAAAAAAAATCTCAAACAATAATTTTAAACGTAAATTGGCTTATAGATAGTTTTCAATTTATAAAAAAAATGCTGTCATTGTTGCATAAAATTAGAAAAGCTTAGAATGCTCAGATTTTTTTAAAAACCACCTAAAAATTGAACCTGGATCAAGGGACTTGGAGAAACTAGCCTAATGAAAAAATAAGACATCGAAGATAAAAACTAAAAACAGATAGTAAATCATATAATAAATTTTCCAAAATATGGATCTTATATTACTAAAAGACCCCTGTCCTGTTAAATGTACACACGTTTAAAATTAATAAAATTGGTGTTGGGAGCCTATGAGCCATCCTTCAAATGCCAAAAGTATTCAGATCTTTAAAAGATTTATTATTTGGAGTTGACCACCCCTTGGAGGTTGGTAAAACCCTCAAGTCTCGTTAAAAAAACAAATTAAAAAAACACAATTTGATGTCAAAGAAAAATAAGTAAAAATTGATCAAATAAATTTAAGGACCTTCATTGAAGAAAATACATATTCAATTAAAAGCTTCTGTTTATAATTCCATACAACCAATGCTCTTCATAAGTTCATGATCATGATTTGAATNTTGAAGAAAATACATATTCAATTAAAAGCTTCTGTTTATAATTCCATACAACCAAAGCTCTTCATGATCATGATTTGAAGAAAAAGCATATTAATGCGCCTAAATTCATACCAAAAGTAGACCAAAATCCAAATTAGAAACTATTACTGACTGAGAAATAAAATTGGGATAGAATTTAAGAGACAAACCCCTCATGGTAACAGAATGAATTAGAACTGTGTGCATAAAAGTTTGAATAAAAATTACTAAAACAAATGAAAAAATATGATAACGCCAAATATTTTGTACTATATATAAAGAAATTTAAATATTGATTATGATATATAAAAATAAAAGAAAAAAATATTGAATTTCCTCTCTTTGTATAAAAAAATAACTTTCTGCTTATTTACATCCTGAAACTTTTCTATATCCAACATTTTATCTTATATACCAGGTGAAATAATAATAATAAAAAATAGTTCATTTTAAATCCCATCTAAAATCTAAACTTAAACAAATTTAGGTCTTATGATTTGCGTTTTGAGCCGGTGTGACAGAAAATATCTTTTAAATGGACCAAAATATTTATACAATTAGTGAAATCGAACAGTAGATACTAGTTTTTATTTATATCTAATTAAATAGTTCAATTATTTGTGTGTAGTTTCATTGCCTACATTTAGGATGCAAAAAATTATGCAGTGGAATAAAGCGATCAAAAAATGGAAATTTTGACACCCAAAATTAATAAAAATTTTAGCATTAGTTTAGAAAATACCCCAAAAACTAACTCATTCACTATTATTTTGTCTGTCTACATTCTGGTTCGAAAAGCTCTACGGAATTTTATTGCCAACCACTTTTTGATTGACTTTNTTATTTTGTCTGTCTACATTCTGGTTCGAAAAGCTCTACGGAATTTTATTGCCAACAACTTTTTGATTGACTTTTTATTTGAAAGTTCAATAATTGAAAAAAAAACTTAAAAAAAACATATTTAATAAAAGAAAATGTACTTAAATTACTTATACATAAATTTAGAGACTTTGATAAAGAAATTACATTAAAATATGTTGATGTTTAGCATATTCTAGACGTTAAAGGGGTTAAGGACACTTTATTACATTAAATTTATTTCATCTAACTTTTAAGGGTAAAAAAAGGAAAAAAAACCATTAAAATTTAAAACATTTTTCATGATATTTACTCGCCATTTTTAAAGAGAAAAATATGCCAAACAAGAGGTAAAAAACATCAAAAATTACGTCGAAATAATATTCCAACAACACACATCATCCGGCGAAATAATTCGCTGAAAGTTTTTTTTTATTTGCCGTAAAACCGCTTCAAGGAATGAAAATGTAGATGAAAAGAATTTTATTTATTTTTAATGATGAAAAATTATGATTTAATCATGAAATATTGTGTGATTTTCAATACGCCTTATTTGAGCAAAATGCTGTACAAAAAAAACTTTTTATTATTTACATAATTTGCAGGGGGTGAGTCGAATGATGGCTATTTGATGAATATGAAAATTAAGATGTCATTTATAGTATTATGAATTTCAAATTTGATCATTCAAATTATCGTGCTTTAAATTTTGTACAGTGTGTAATCGGTTCTATGATTTCTTTGAGATTGAGGGTAGCTTTAAAGGAAGAATGAAGAATAATCCAGGGGTATTCAAAAGACATTTAATTGTCTCTAAGTCAGGTGTCTTTCTTTTAACTACTTTTTCCCCTACTCACACCAGGAATAAAAAAAGGCATATATGAGTCAATTTAAATCAGACTAGCCACTTTTGAAATTAAGTTGGGAAAAAGGTCAAAAACTTAAAAAGCTGAATAAGAAAGACCAATGCTTTTACGAAAGAATAAGAATGACCCAAATGGTCGAATATTTAGTCCAAAACTTTACGAGTAGTAATAATGCGAGTGGTCAATCGGTTGTTCAAACTCTTTTGAGAGATTCATCAAGAGTCGGTCTTTTTTATGATTAGACTTTTTTTAAATTTACTACGATGACTTTGGTTTTATGGGCAATATTTTTGTAAAATTTCGGCCAAATTATTTCGACTTTTTTCGCGAAACTGGAAAAGTTGAACAACACAAGATGGGAAAAATAAGCTAAAAAACTAGAAAAACTGAATTGATATAAGTCGATGCTTGCGAAAGACCGAAAATAAAATTATCGAATGACCCAAATACCGAATAGTCAGGCCAAAAAGGCTGGGTAGGCCGATGCAAATAGGAATGAAACGCAAGCTGGTTTTTTAGACTTTTGAGTGATTTGACTTTTGACCTAACGTTGCTTTCGGACTTATAAACAATTCCTTTTATTTTTTTTAATTTTCGGTTGAATTGTTTTGGCTTCATTTTTTGGCCTTTTAAGTTTTGGTCTTTTGAAACTCAAAAAGCCAAAAACAAGGCTGAAAAACCAGAAAAACCAAATTAATTTAGATCAACACGATAGATGGCACGCGTAAAAGACCGAAAATAAAAAGTCCGAACGACCCAAAAACCGAATAATTAAGCCAAATTGGTTGTTAGTTTTGGTCCTTCGAAACTAAAAATGACAAAAAAAAAAAATGAAGAACAAGAAAAACCGAATTAATTTTTGGCCGATTTTTATTTCTAACCAAAATTTTTCGAAATTATTTTCTGGTTTTTTTCAGTTTTGGTTTTACAAAACTCGGCAAATCGAAAAAATAAGTTCAACAATTACAAAGGCAGAATTAATTAAGGACGACTCATACAAAACACCGAAAATAGAAAGTCCGAATGACCNCCGAATATACTGGCTAAAACTGGTTAAAAAAAAATGGCTTAAAACAAAAGAAAATGAGACTTATAAAATTAAGTCAAAAACTAGAAA
>JXOU01021951.1:3274-14307 GCA_001014815.1 Chaoborus trivitattus | reverse complement strand
GTGGCAGTAAATACTTGCACTGGGAGGTTGAGTACCACGGGCCCAATTTGAGGCCTTTGTGCGAACGGAATAGAACGAATAAATTCCACACTTTTTCCTTCAAGTAAAATCACTCACTCACATGTAAACCTTACTAGTAAAAACTCAAATCACCCATAAGTTTTATGAAAAATTGATTGCAACTAGAATAAAAAAGATCTTAGATCATTATATAACCTAGTACTTACTACTTAGTTGGTGAGGTCCTAATTTAAAATCTCTTGGAAAAATTTTGAGATCATCCAAAACATCTGGGACCGAAATGATAATATCCATAGGACCGATAATCATGAGTACAAATGAAACCACTCGTTGTAATACCTCCCAGAATTATGAGAACAAATAATTAAAAATCTCTGGAAAAATTATGAGGCCATCCAAAAAATTGGTGCCAAAATGAAAATACCTTAGTACCAAAAATCATGAGTACAAATTAAACCACTTAATATAATACTTCAAATCAATCAGAATAATGAAAACAAATAGGGCGTGTGACAAAAGGCCAAAGGCTAAATTTTATTTTTTACTAAGAATTGGTCCAAAAAGCCAAATATCAAAAGACAGAATGATCCAAAAGGCCAAATACCAAAAGGGGGACAAATCAAGACAAATGTAATTGAAAATGTGGCAACTAGCTTAACTTACATTGATTTTTCTTTCATATTATTTGTAAAAATCTAAGGATTATTAAAAAATCTAGCATTGAAATTTAAAGCTATTGTTATCTTATCAAATGATAAATAATAAATTATTTTATTCCTTATTAGGTGTGGGAGCAAATGAATGGGGGTCTGTGCTATATCAGTTACAGTCACTTTTTGATGATTTCATTTAACTTTTAATTACCTAGTTTTCTAGCACTTTATATTTTTGGACAGTTTCATTTGACTGTTAATTACTTAGTTTTCTAGCACTTTATATTTTTGGACAGTTTCATTTAGCTGTAAAATACCTAGTTTTCTAGCACTTTATATTTGTGGACAGTTTCAATATTTTACCAAAGTGCATACAAATAAAACGTGTCAAATACCGTGATCAGATTTTTCCGGATACCTTAATGATATCGTTTTTTCAAGATTTTAACAAACTTGGGTTAGAACCACTTTTTTAGTCAAAAACATATCTAAAAAAAAATATTAAAATTACTTTAACCCTCAAGTTTTTAGCTTACGAGTGGTTGAACGGTAAAATTCTCCAAAGAAGAAAAATTTTAACGTTCGATAAAAAATAATTAAATATCTCCAAATAAAGTGAAGAAACCTCCGAAAAAAGGGATGAAAACTCTGAAAAAATTGACAAAACTTTTTTTCGGAGGATTACTTACTTTTTTCGGAGGTTTCAACTATTTTTTCGGAGGGTTTTTTACTGAGTTTTTGTGTTGTTTTTTCAAAAGAGTGTTTGGTCAAAATTCTGGTGACCCAATAGTCATTTGATCAAACAAAAAGTTGACAAAGTCAAATTAAACAAAAAATCAAGATTCTAAAATGCATACGAGGACAGGAGGCCATATACTAAAAACAAAAACGGATTTCTTTGTTTTCTTCAGCCATAACTCAATAATAATTATCACTATTTTCGATATTTGGTATTTTTAGCCTTTAATACTTTTGGCTTAAAATTCAGTTATGCCTGAAACTCATAGGCCTAAGATTAATCGATGTAAAAAGAACTTCTTATGATGAAAATTTCATGTGAAAATAAATTGAGAGTGATGTAAAAACCAATATAGGGCCCCATTATTGACCATTTTGATCAAATTAATACAATTTCATACGATCTTGAATTGTTTCATTTTTTACAAATTGAAACAATTCAAAAACATTCATAACAGTTGAATTTCAATAGAAACATCTAAAAAATTTGCATTCACCTTATGAATTGTTTTTTAAATATTATAATAGATGTCGGTGTTGTACGTTAGCTCCGAGAAGTTATCTTTATAGCAAAACGTCAAATATAAGAACTAAATTTACAACCCAAACGTGACACACAATTAAATATTATTCCGATAAGATTGTTCATCAACAAAAATTAATTATACCTTTTAGTATGCATAAGAATGTATATTTTTACATGTATGTAGTATGTATACATATTATGCATTAATATATGTATGCATGGATGCATGCATGGATGCATGGATGTATGTATGTATGTATGTATGTATGCATATATGTATGTATGTGTGCATGTATGTATGTATGTATGTATATACATACAATTATTTGTAGATACATATATGAATTATATGAAAGAAAGGGAACTGCGAGGGAACTAAGCAAGAAATTTTAAAGAGGGGCTGGGTGGGAAGCAAAGAAATTTTAAAGGTGATTCTAGNTTTTAAAGGAGGAATCAGGCCAGAAATTTGAAAAAGAGAACGGGGAACTCGGAGGGAATCGGAATTGAACCAAGAATGAAATTTTGAGTTCCACATTGTTGATGTACACCGTAATTATATTGATGATATTTATCATACACAAATTGATACATATAATAATGTTTGTAGGAGTGTGTGTGTGTGTATTAGAGAATTATATAATTCTATAATTTATTAAAACCTACATACGATGACATAATACTGCCTCACAAATTCAATTCTTTGTTGTACGGCTTCGTTTCCAAACATAATTAAAAAATGTGTATATGTATGCATACGTAATATAATGTTATGTACATATTATAATATCAAATAAGTACATCAAAATCGAAAGATACGCGACAATAATATTAAAAGAAAAAAGATAATATTGGAAATTTGATATGGATTTTGTCTGTGAATGTAACGATAACACAAACTATAGAAGCATGTATTAAACTTATTATGGCAGTATTTGCTGCACTTCTGTACAGTTTTAGTGAAGAATTTTATTGTCTCGTCCATGTATTTTTACGGACCGGTGGATCTATAAGTGACTGCAGGGACTATATTTTAGAACGTCGTGAAGAGCACATAATAGAAGAATATATTAGGAGGATTTATCACAGTGAAAACATGTCTACTGAATCTTTGGATAGTTGTGATTTTGCGTTGGTTGACGATAATTTCGATCAATCTTCTCCAAAATCACTAACAATCGATCGAAGTTCATCGGAAGTTGTAAACAGTTATTACATCGATCAAATTACTCCTGGAATGAATTTTTCAGTTAATGGAACAATACTATTGACTTGTGAAAGATTTTCAATAAATTTTATGCTCAAAAATGGTGACATTGCATTGCATTTCAACCCAAGGCTGCCTCAGAACTACATTGTTCGTAATTGCCAAACAAATGGCCGTTGGGGTAAAGAAGAGGTTGTTAGTCCTTTACCATTTAACCTACATAGGGGTAAAACATTCTTCGTTCAAATTTTGATTACAGAAGAAGATTTTCTCATGTCTATCAATGGAAGCCACTTTAATTCGTTCAGCCATCGTTTGCCCTATAAAAAAATTCAATCGTTGGAAGTTAGAGGAGATGTAAAAGACGTTGAAATGAATATTTCTTCAATATCAAAATACCCGGATTTGATTCCCGAACAAATTGAGCAAATTTCTCCTATGGAAGTGACCCTATCCAAATCGATTAGGACAAAATTGATGCCTTTTACAGGACGCCTAGAGCAACCTTTTACAAACGGAAAACATCTACATATTAGAGGACGCATCAAAATACTACCTCATTCGTTTTATTTGAATCTGCAATGCGGACATTATGTTTGGCCACATCCAATAATTTTGTTCCATTTCAATCCAAGATTCGGTAAAGTTGGTGGCAAACACATTATTTGTCGAAATTCCTGGACCAATGGTAAATGGGACAAAGAAGAACGTTCGGAAAATCAGACAGATTTTATGCCAGGGCAAGATTTCCACTTAAAAATTAGCTGTATTGAAAGTGCCTACGAAATATATTTGAATGATAAATTAATTGGTGAATTCCTTTTGAGACTAGACCCCAAAATGGTTGATACAGTTTACATACAAGGTGATATTAAAGTTTATGAAGTATTTTTAGAGGCAGCTTATTGAGTAAAATATTACGTAAATTACAATCTGTTATACATACTTAGTTTATCTAAATATTACATAGAATAATACAAGGTCTCGTGAACAAGGAATAATTATAAAAAATAAACAATTAATTATCTTTATTATTTGAGCTAAATCTTAGAAATAAGTTGTTTATTCAATGAAAAATAGGATTTATAAAAACAAAATATTCAACCGCAACAAAATAAAAGTTATTTAGGAATAATAGGTTCACAGATGGTCTCTAGTTGCTTTCCTACAACGGATTTTTGTTTGTGATTTCAAAAATAATTTGTTTTTTATTANTAATACAAGGTCTCGTGAACAAGGAATAATTATAAAAAATAAACAATTAATTATCTTTATTATTTGAGCTAAATCTTAGAAATAAGTTGTTTATTCAATGAAAAATAGGATTTATAAAAACAAAATATTCAACCGCAACAAAATAAAAGTTATTTAGGAATAATAGGTTCACAGATGGTCTCTAGTTGCTTTCCGACAACGGATTTTTGTCTGTGATTTCAAAAATAATTTGTATTTTTTGGGTTAGGCTGTAGTCGTTATATAAAAATAATGTTAACTTCTACTTAAAGTGTGTCTAAGAGAAGTGTAATACATTTTCTAGATTTTAAATTTTAATATTAATGTTTTAAACAATTAAAAATTGTTAAAAAACAATCCCACAATTTTAAGTTAAATATTAATTATAGAACATAGAAGGATATTTATAAAAAATATAGCTTCAAAAGCTAACAAACTTGCTCGACTGAACTTAAATTAATCAATTATTGACAAGAGACTTAAAGCTAAGAAGTTATCCATAAATGACGTCACGCAAAAATGGCAATTATTACCGACAATAAATAAGCGGCATCTACTAGTGGTCTAATAATATTTAAGATTATAATACTAAATACTTAAAATATTTCGAAGCGTAAAGAAATAGGTTATCGGAATTTTTAACCTCTATTCCGATATAGATAAAATTTATAAAAATACATGAAGCAATTTATTCTATCATTCACGAAACTTTGTAATTGTCTTTCCATATTTTATTCTTATTGTACATATATAATTATGTATTAGTTATATAAGACTTAAATTGTACATTACTTTAATGTTAATTATACTATTTGCAATATATTGCTGAATTATTGGGATGTTACATGTATATATTGTGCAGCTCAATATAATGGATTAAATAAAGAAAGCTTTAAATTTTGACATGATTACACTAATTATTTAAATATTCCATAATTTTATTTTCATTTGTATGTCTATTAAAAATTAATAATTTTGCAGACCATAGGACACGTGAGTGGTGGACATATCAACCCAGCCGTGACATGTGGAATGCTAGTCGCAGGAAAAATTAGCATTATAAGGGCTATATTGTATATTGTTTCACAATGTGCTGGTGCGGTGGCCGGATCAGCATCACTTAAGGTAAACACTAGATTGATGCCCAATTTTACTACTAACACCCCTTATCATCAGGCATTAATCATCACTCCTAAATACAAAGCATAAGGGTTTTCTTCACTTCTGCTTAAACTCTACTAAATTGAGATCCAAGAATGGATTGAATGGTTTCTTGCTATTCACTTGATCAATCATATCTCAAAGTTTGGTAAGAATCGAAGCACTAATAAAGGCAGGGCATTTATTTTAAGAAAAACGCTAAAAAGGAAAGTCTGCTGGGACGCTCCGTTCTGAAAGTCACTTTTGGAAGGATATGTAAAAGCTTTTTGCTATCGCTATAATAAAAAGCAAAAAAGAATAAAATAAAGTGTCCAAGCTAAATAATTCGAACAAATATCCAGTCATCCATGAAATTGAGTAAACGTCTAATTCTAAACTCTAAAGCAAAATCTTAACGGCTAAGAACCTCTGCCGTAGTTTGTTGGTATAAATATAAGCTGAAAATCTTGCGCAAAATTGATCAGCAAAAAAACAGTTATAAAATGTAATATTTAAAACAAAAATGTTTTTTTAAAGTAGGTATTGCGTAATAAATGAAGCCTTATACTTAAATTTCAGAATGATTGCCTTTAACATAACCAGTCCAATATATCTTCTTAAGATTAAATTGCCTTTTCGATGTTGTGATAAATTGTGATCTAACTGTATGTATAGAGCTGTACCATAATTACGTAACGTAGTAGGGAGATGGGAGTTTTGTTATTTCTTGTAACACAGTGGGGGTATAAACAAATGTTACCTAACAAAATAAAAATCACAAAATATGTACTATTCTTTACTTACGGAGGATACGGGCCAGTCAAACTTATATGGGTAGGTACTTAATAAATAGCTGGAAGCAATAAAAGTAAAATGTTGACGACTTTCGATTATTGCCGTGGTTTGGATGTAAATTTAATGGTCGTGCAAACGGAACACAGAATAATTTCAGTACCTTTTCTTTCAATTTATTTATAACAACAACTATTTTTGATAGATTTTCTAGGGCTGTACTCTATAATTAGAATTACGTAACACTTTAGGGGATGGGTCAGTATTTGTTATTTTTATGACATAGAGAAAGGGGTAAAATTGGTCAAAAACCAAACATGAAACATAAAATTTTATGTAAGGGGGATGCCTTACATAAAATTGTATGTTCCTTCTCCCTTAATTTTATGACATGTCCNTACGACGGGATTCGAACCCGTCACCTCGGTTACGCAAGTAAAAGTCTGACGACTTTACCAACACGGCCACCGAGGCTCCAATACTTAAATTTCAGATAGATTGATAGATTTTGATAGATTTTCTAGGGCTGTACTCTATAATTAGAATTACGTAACACTTTAGGGGATGGGTCAGTATTTGTTATTTTTATGACATAGAGAAAGGGGTAAAATTGGTCAAAAACCAAACATGAAACATACAATTTTATGTAAGGGGGATGCCTTACATAAAATTGTATGTTCCTTCTCCCTTAATTTTATGACATGTCCGAGTTTTGCGTTACGTAATTAAAGTACATCCCCTTCCTTGAGAAAACCCTAACAATAAGATCACTCCATGTTTGTGTAAGCGGAGGATGTTACTCTTTATTGTTCTGCAACAATATGATGAAAATAATTGTTATAGTCCTGATTATGTATATTAAAAATATTTATTTACCTTTTCAGGCTCTTTTACCAGAAGTCTATCAAAATGGCCTGGGAAACACAGGGCTAAAGGAGGGTGTTCAAGATATTCAAGGACTCGGAATTGAATTTTTCTTAGGTTTTATTCTCGTACTATGTGTGTTTGGAGTTTGTGACGAAAATAAGCCAGACTCGAAATATGTGGCTCCATTGGCTATTGGATTAACCGTTACGCTAGGTCATTTGGGAGCAGTTGAATATACAGGAGCAAGTATGAATCCGGCAAGGTCATTTGGATCAGCTTTAATCACTGAAGCTTGGGCTAATCATTGGGTAGTTTTATTTATGACATAAATTATGACAAGTTGTTTTATTTATTTATATTTTGTTTTATTGTCTTAAATAGATCTATTGGGTCGGCCCAATTTTGGGAGGTATTGCAGCTGGTAAGTCATAAGTCTATTCAACTAACTTTAACATTTTTTTTTAAATTTCGGTGACTTTTTTTCGTTTAAAGCTCTGATCTACAGCCAAGTTTTCAAAGCTCCTGAACTTGATAATGTAAGATCGCAAAAATACAGTGTTGTTGCTGATGAAAAAGAGGTAAGATATTTTCAATAATGTATATAAATATGAATGTATTGAATATAAATGAAACATTTTTTTGTATATTTAGGTGTTAGATAAATTCCCCAATATGAAATACATTGATGAAGATGCTTAGGCACCGTAGCGTAGAACGTACACTTTATTTAAATTATATTTGTAGTGAAAGCTTTTCTTTACATTTAACGTGGTATGTTCCCAGGCGTAATGTTTTCTAAAACGGTTTGGTTTACTCTTTCGGGACATCTTAATTAAATTAACTGAATTTATTTTAGTTCTTCGCTTCTATTTATCATACAATTTTAAATATTTTTTAACAATACATAGATTAGATTAAAGCTTTTAACACTATCGAGCTTTTTACATAATAATTTTAATGTATTTTATGTTTATATGTTTGGCATACATGATGACAATTTAATAATTTTAAAGAAATCAAGCGTTACAAATGGTAATAAAAGCTTAAAGCACTTTTATTTAAATACATAGGCCTACATAAGATTCTTATTTATCAATTACAAAGGAAAAATGTCACACATCGCATACCTCCTTCCCTGTTATGTAGCTTAAAAAATTTAGACCTTCCTGATTCTAGATAAAATTATATCATAGGTTTTCAATGAACATATTATGTATACGAATGAAGATCTGTTGACCTTTAAATGATGTTTTAATGCTAATTCTATGTGGAAGCATTGCTATAATTTGTTATCATGTATTTCTCATAAACATTACAGTGGCCTCTCGATTTTTGCAACGCATCGAAAGAGCAACACATTGAAAGAGCAACGAAAATCACGCTGTTTTTGTAAAGTTGCAATTCTAGTGAAACATATTTTTTTTACTTTTGATTTATTTTTAACTATTTTCGTTATTTTGGACTAAGTAAACAACTAATATGAGATATCGTTTAAATATTTTATTGGCGCTTAAACTACTTGACATTATGCTTTTTTTAACTTTTACCTTTTTAAAGAACAATACACTAAAAGAACATTTTTGTTGCAAAAATCGAGAGATTACTGTACTATCATCATTTTCTTTGATTAATTATTATGTATCATTTTATCATTAATTTTCTTTCAGATGAAACGTCTTGATGGTAAAAATGAAGCTTAAAAGCATCAATAAAAATACTAAATTCATCAACACCATCAAACGTACAATTTTTAGAGATATATAAGCATTTTTGTTGATCAGTTATGTTAAGTATACTTAACATAATTATAATTGTCTTGCAATGTTTTTTATCATGTTTTAAATGTAAACGACAAGTTTCTTGATTTTTTTTAATTTAAGTTTGAATATCCATACTTATATTTGTTTTAAGTATGACTATTTTGTATAAAACAAAAACCTTTATTTATGTAATTTTAATAATAAAAATTAAATGAATAAACATTACCTGAATGTACCTACACAAAAAAGTGAAAAATGTCGTATATTTTCTACATTTTAAAATATAATTTATACCAGTTTATACCGTAAACTTGCCTATTGGAGGGCCATTTGCCTAATTCAGTCCAAAAAATATTTCTGATCCAAAAGAGTTTGCATAAGTGAAAAAAGTAGTTATCAGAGTATATTTAGTGCGAAAAGTGCATTGAATTGCAGTTATGTGAGTAATGGCCAAAATGGCTAAAAATGTTGGCTATTTTTTGGTGTATATTTACGATTATTCACACTATAGTTTTTTGAAAGTTTATTAAATTATGTTTAAATTCGTAAAAAACATAAAGGTTTTAAGTGTTTGCAATTAAATAGTTTTTCAGCAATTTTCTGTTGCCCAATGTGAAAAAAGGACCAAATTAGGAAAAAATTATTTCGCAAAAATCTGTCTTTGCTTTACATTTTAGTGGTGTTTCAAAAAATATTTGAAGATATTTGAATTTTTATATATGTCATTTATAAGCTTTTTGAAAGCCGAACAGAATTTTACTAAACAATTTCATATTGCAGTACTATAATTATACGAAAAAACATGAAAAACTATTTTATTTTGGTCCATAATAAGCAAGTCTACACTCTACAGTACCCAATTTTCTTGAAACTAGTGTGCTTAGTGTTGGTTTATAGTTTATACCATAATATTGAAATTTGTGGCCTACCGGTTCAAGAATCATTGTCTCTAGCTAAATTTTGTGAAAAATATGCTCAACAATGGAGAAACACATAAAAATTCATAAAAATCTTTTTTGTTATTTGAATTTCAATTTCATAATGAATCAACAATATTTTTTATTTATTACAATTTTGCATTAATTAAATTTATTGAAAAGAGATCACAAACTCAGTAATTTTAATTGGATTTTCCACAAAATTTATCAACTGTCTGCTTAATTCGCTTAATGTCTCTAGCGTAAGTTCTGCAACAGCCACCAATAAACATTGCACCCAACTCCATCCACTCAGGTACGTAAGACTCCAGTGGAAAACAGTCTTCTTTGCCACGCCAGCCGTCTTCAACCGTATAAACCTCACCAGAATTTGGATAAACGATTAATGGTATTCTGTCTTCATTCTGACGCAATCCATTTAGTGACTTGAAAAGTGAGGTAACATATTGGGGATTTATACAGTTGACACCAATTGCAAGTAAGTTATCATTTTGGTGAGTTTTTGCTCTTTGCCACAAATATTCGACCGTGTCAGCAAATAATTCACCGTTTGCAATTCGGGTACCATCCTAAAAGTATTCAAACATTATTAATTTTCTTTTTGGAACAATCAAAATAAATTTAAGTGAAAATATTGCTATATTGCCAAATCAGCAATATTTTTTATAACATTAATTTTTTTAATATCATAATAAGGTCAAATTATATTTCTAAAGATCAAAGCAAGTTATTATTTTGGAGTGTTTGAAAGTCCACAAATAATTCTTTATTTTCCATTTGTAATTAAATTATTTTTAGTATATGGATAATAGCCTCTTTTCACTTATTTTTATTTTTATATTTTTTATAGTTTATTTATTATTTATATTTTTGGACCATATTATTAATACCTAATTAACATTACAAATGCCTATTCTAAATCTAATCGTTTTAATTTTAATATTCTCAGTTAGTTTTTAAATCTAAAAAGTAAATGCAAATCCAAGAATGGATTGTAAGCTTTTTGCTACGCATCCAAAACAAAATATATCTTAACAAACAGGTTTGAATTACATTCTGTCAGCTTACTTCAAAATAATAATATGATAATTATTTGTACACATGATGTACAGATAGCGTAGTGACCAACAAAACTTTTTAAAATGGTTGTTTTTGGGATCA
>JXOU01021671.1:0-11867 GCA_001014815.1 Chaoborus trivitattus | reverse complement strand
GCAGGTGGTCATCAGGTCCGTGGATTAAACATACCGCCCACCGAATTTAACACTGTTAAATTCCATACTATTTTTGGTTATTGATAGGAAGCTTGCATAACTTATGTACAGTTCGTTTAATGATTCCTGATTGTGTCTTCAGTGTAACTACTCTCGTGCGTTCGTCTGTACCAGCATGGGTATCCATGACTCGACCCATGTTCCATTTCAAAGGGGGTTGATTTTCATCTTTAATCAATACCAAATCATCGATCATCAAATTGCCGGCTGAAGTTTTCCATTTTAGTTTTTGCTGGAGGCTATTGATGTATTCTGTTGACCATCGTCTCCAGAAATGTTGGAACTTCTGTTGAACAACCTTCCATCTCGGTAAATGAGAAGATGGTATTGATGTAGTATCAGGTTCAGAAACCGTTGTAAGGGCTGACCCAATGATGAAATGCCCTGGAGTCAATGGTTCTAGANGAAGATGGTATTGATGTAGTATCAGGTTCAGACACCGTTGTAAGGGCTGACCCAATGATAAAATGCCCTGGAGTCAATGGTTCTAGGTCATCAGGATCACTAGAAACTGGTGTGAGTGGTCTGGAGTTAAGACACGCTTCGATTTGGCACAAAAGCGTAGTAAACTCCTCAAATGTAAGTGTGGAGTTGCCCATAACTCGTTTTAGATGAGATTTGGTTGATTTAATGCCCGCTTCCCATATACCTCCCATATGAGGTGAGTTTTGTGGAATGAAGTGCCAGGTTATTTTACTTGATACCAAATTTTGTTGAACTGTTGGTTTCTCAATGACCGTGCGAAATAAACGTTGTAGTTTATTGTTGNCCTCCCATATGAGGTGAGTTTTGTGGAATGAAGTGCCAGGTTATTTTACTTGATACCAAATTTTGTTGAACTGTTGGTTCCTCAATGACCGTGCGAAATAAACGTTGAAGTTTATTGTCTNTGCCAGGTTATTTTACTTGATACCAAATTTTGTTGAACTGTTGGTTTCTCAATGACCGTGCGAAATAAACGTTGTAGTTTATTGTTGGCTCCCACAAAATTTTTACCCTGATCTGAGTATATATTTTGGGGATATCCTCGTCGTGATATTAGGCGCTTCAATGCTGCCAAAAAGGCGTCAGTACTAAGGTCACTTACAGCTTCGATATGCACTGCCTTGGTTGCAAAACAAACAAATAGGCAAATGTAAGACTTTTCAATTTTGGAACCTCTGCCAGGTGAACGCAATGTTGTTATAGGTCCACCAAAATCAACGCCAACATTTTTGAAGGCACGTTCGTAGCTGAGTCGGTCACTTGGAAGCTCACCCATTAACTGTGTCTGGAGTCTTGGCTGTACCTTAAAACAGGATATACAGTTATGAAAAGTTCTTCGAGCCATATTTCTACCATTTAGGGGCCAATATTTTGTCCTGAACTGACCCAACAGTAAAAGTGGAGCAGCGTGAAGCAATCTTCGGTGTTCCCGTTCTAGCAGCCCTTTAGTCCATGTATGATCATTAGGAAGAATTAATTGATGTCGCTGATCCAGAGAAAAATTTCCTTTATTGGTTCTGCCGCCCACCCTAAGGAGTCCGAAATCGTCCAGGAATGGTGATAGATTTAGCAATTTGCTCCTTGTGGACAATGTGCGGCCACTTTTTAGGCAATTAATATCTTCAGAAAATAATTCTTGTTGAATTGCACGAGTGATGACCAATGAAGCATGACTAATCTCCTCAGGTGACAATGAAGTATTTCTGTAGGTGTCTTCAATTTGATGAATCGTTGATGCTCGCCTTGGGATTTCAGTTGATCGTTGTATACGATAGTAAAATCGCAAAATAAAAGCTACAATTTTCTCGATTCTGGTAATTGATGAAACCTTTTCCAGTAATAAATTGATTGTCTCATTTTGTGTCACAATCAGCGCTTGAACAGTCTTCTTTGTTTCCGAGACCACGTATTGACGCTGTGGTGCATTCAATAGGACTGTCAAAGATTCGGGATTTATATAGCTGTGATTTCGTTCAAACGGTCCATTCAACCAAAGGCTATTCCCTATTAAGTCTTCAGATTCGCAACCCCTAGAGAGAATGTCTGCGGGGTTGTCCTGACTGGGAACATGATGCCAATTTACTGGTGGCAAGGTACTTTGGATGTCTGACACTCTATTAGCTACAAATGTCTTCCAATTGTTTGATGGCTTGGCAATCCATGCCAGCACAATTGTTGAGTCCGTCCAAGCATAAGTACCTTTAAACTCTCGGTCCATGATATTGGTAACAAATTTTATTAGCTTAGCCAAAATGACTGCACCACATAACTCCAAACGGGGAAGGCTGATCTTCTTCAATGGTGCTACCCTTGACTTTGAGCATAATAACGATGACGATAGAAACTGACCGTTTTCACCAATAGACACAATATATATACTGGCCCCATACGCCTTTTCTGAAGCATCAGAAAATCCATGAAGTTGTAGCGAATAATGGTCAGGATGAATGACACAGCGAGGAAAATGGATTTTATTGATGTTATGCAGACCTTGATAAAAATGGTTCCAACTGTTACAAATAGATTCTGGAACAGGCTGGTCCCAATCAATTTTCAGTTCCCACAGTAACTGCATAAATAACTTAGCCTTAGTAATGACGGGTCCCAATAAACCTGGAGGATCAAATATCTTGGCTGTATTGGACAGTATCTTTCTTTTTGTATGGTTTGTGTCCGAGCTAAGTGTGACCAAAAATTGAAATGCATCGTTTGCAGGATTCCAACGGATACCAAGAGTCTTCACTGCATCATCAGTGTCAAAATTAAATGGCAGCTGGACTTCCCTGTCCTCGGGTGCACATGATTCCAAAAATGATTCTGAATTAGATGAAAATTTTCGTATTTTCATGCAGGCAGACTCAACCATGTCCTTTATTTCATTTTTGATCGAAATAGCATCCTGAACTGTATCTGCACCAGTCGTAAGGTCATCAACATAAAAATTCTTTATTTCCCTCGAAGCATTTGGATGAGACAGCGAGCATTCGATTCCCAGTTGCTTTAGACATCTTGTTGCCAAATACGATCCAGGGGCTGTACCATACGTGACTGTGTTTAATTGGTACTCTTGAAGAGGAAGGTCAGGATTTGGTCTCCAAAATATCCTCAGAAAATCACGATCTATGCGATCAATAAGAAACATCCTGTACATTTTTGCAATGTCTCCTGTAAATGCAATTTGGTGCCGTCTGAATCGAAGAATATGGTTTAGCAAATTGTCTTGAACTACAGGTCCTACCAACAGTACGTCATTGAGGGAAAGTGATGTTGATGTTGCAAATGACCCATTGAAGACTACCCGGGTTTTTGTCGTTGAACTGTCCGACTTAAAAACGGCGTGGTGTGGCAAATAGTATGCTGGAGTGTTGACATGGGTACGGACACAAGAATTGGTGTTAGACGAGACTGGTGACATGTGATTGAGCTCAATATATTCATCCATAAACTTCTTGTATTCAGCTAAAATGTTAGGTTTCATATGTAACTTTCTTTCCATATTAAGAAATTGTTTCATGACAGAATTTCTCGATTCGCCAAGGTCTGAAACGTTGCTACGAAACGGCAATCGACAAACAAATTGACCTTCAGGAGTACGAACCGTAGTGGCTCGAAAATGATCCTCACACATTTTGTCTTCATTAGACATGACGGATTGGCAATTGGGTGTATCCTCGAGCTCCCAAAACTTGGCAATTTGGTCCTCTAGGGTTGACTTTGATTGGGTTGTGATACCTGAGAATACAATTTTATGGTCATCAATGGCACGACTAATATCTCCAGCAACGATCCAACCTAATTTGGTGTTTTGAATTACGGGTAAATTTTCCCCAATATCAATTTTCTCAGGTTCCATCAATTTATAAAAAGATGATGCTCCAATGAGTACGTCGACATCATTTGATACATTGAAAAGTGGGTCTGCCATTGCTAAATTTTTAGGAAGCTTCCATGTAGAAGTGTCAAAGTTCATGTCTGGCATTCGATTTGAAATCTTCCCAATAACGATACATGACATTAATTGGGCAAAATCTGAGTGCCTAGACGTCATTGTAATGGCACATTCCTTACTCACAGATGTTGATTGAGCTCCTATCCCACTGACAACCGTATTTGTTGGCCGCTGACGTAACATCAAAAATTTGCAGAATTTTTCAGAGATGAAGTTGACTTGCGAACCCGCATCGAGAACAGCTCTACATGCACGTAGATTTCCCTTTGAGTCGATAACATCTATGATTGCCGTTGCAAGGATACATAATTCAGGACCATTTGTTTGGCATGACAGTGAATTTTGTGATGTTGAAGATGGAGTATTCGAATTCATTTGATTTGTCCGTTTGTCTGGGATACTCTCATCCAAATGAAGCAAAGAATTGTGTTGCCCATTGCATTTACGGCATTTGAAATTGCAATCATTCGGGGTTTTACAATTGGCCCTTAGACATAATCGACAGAATTTCAATTTATCACATTCTTTTCTACGTTCTTGTGCTTTCATTGAAGTGAAGGCATTGCAACGATACAATGGATGCTCCGACTTACAGCACAATTGACAATTGGTAATGGTGCTTACCGTCAAACTAGCTCTTTGTTTTGATGGTTTACTGGTTATAACTGATGTCCTGCTTGACTTATATTCACATTGCTGAAAACTATAGGCTCGGTTTTCCAAGAATTCTATAAGGTCACTTGGTTTTGGATTTTCAACATCAGTGATGTGTTTAGACCAGTCCTTGCTTGTGTCCAAGTCTAATTTTGTTGACATTACGTATAGCAGCCATGGATCTCTCCCGTGGAACTCCTCTGGAAGCGATTCAACAACAGTTACGATTTGCTCTGATGTGTATGCCAGCTCCCGAAATTTGTCAGGGGTTGGGCTATTTATGTTTGGTTGATCCAAAAATTCGCGAATGCAGTCTCTCATTATAGACGAATTTTTATTATAGGCTTTTGTGATTTTATCTAATGCCTTTTGATAATTGGCGTCAGTGACAGGAATTTTATCGATCAATTTTATTGCCAAGCCCTTCAAAGATGACTTGAGATAGCCAAATCGTTGAACGTTGGACAAAGATGGGTCATTGTGGACCTGGCATTTAAACATATCATACCATGAATGAAATTCAGAGAATTTACCGCTGAACTGGAGCAAAGGCAATGGTGTCAGTTTACTTGGTGGTAGTCGAACTGATGTTCCACTGGTACCATTCGATGACGACATAGCAGCCAATTGTTCAACCATTGACTTTTGTTGATCAATGAAAGATTGAATAATGGCTTCACTAGTCGATGAGGCTCCTTCCGTTGATTTTTGTTCCATCAGCAGTTTCAGGATAGCTTCCAAATTGTCAGGTTTGGAATCGGTTGATTTTTCGGGATCAGGTTTGGTGATTACAAGGCATTCTTTAAGCTTGGCCATAATAGACAATTTTAACTTGCCTACTTCTGTTTCATATGCCATATTTTCCCGTATATCCTTTTCATCATCTAGCTGTTGGATAATTTGCATTTGAATATCTTGGAATTTTTCATAAGCTATACTGATTTCTTCTATGTGAGCCTCGACCTCAAAATGCTTCACTTTAGATGACTCAATTAACGTTTGAGAAGCAAAATCACCTGATCGTCTGATGCGAGCCTTAAGAGATGACCTACAATTCTTCAAACTTGAAATGTCCGCCATTTTTATGATTGGATGAAAAATGAATAGCCACAAAGCATACAATTGGATGAGTTGTGAATTTTATGATTGCTGATTTCTCTTTTTTGTCAGCAAATTAGATGAATTTGGATGAGTTGCGTTTATGTGTTGGAAGATAGAGAGGGCGTATTGTGTCGTCACTTCCGTTGAGCGTATATGCTGACGAAAATTTCAATGCACGTGACTTATCAAAATTTGCTCATATAACACGATTTGCACTCAATAGCAAATTCTATAAATTGTCGATTAAATACGTTAACGCGGCGACGGGCTGTATGTTGTATATGCGAAACACTACACTTTAAAGTTCAAAGCGATTTCAATGTGTTCAAAGCGATTTTACAGTCTTTAATAGTCCCGATTTCACGAACTTCACGGTATTTAATCAATGTTCTCGAATATATTCGTATAAAATTCAATAACGTGATAATTGACAACTGTTCTTTCGTATAATATTCTGCATGTGATGATTTTTGATGCACAAAGAATGATGGACCGATTCCTCGTGGTTATTCACTTCGCGAAAACGTTCCGTTTGCACAAAAATCTATCAAAATGGCAAATTTTGATTACTATACGAACACGATAATGTCTTTAGTTACACGTCTTAATGTTCTATTACCGATATCTCCGGCTCGAAGGACCATGAAAATTATCTGGATGGTTTTGAGTAAAAACACGCGGTTTTGCTAACTGCAAAAGTACATCTCTTGATAACGAAAATTTTATTTTATTGAGTTCAGTGCGATTTATTATTCGAATTACATGTGTTAGGTTCGACGATTGCAAAGTAACTGGCATTCAATTGAAATGCCAAAAAATACGAAAGTGTAAATGAATTGGTCAGCACATGACATTTAGAACAATTTGACTACATGTGCAGACGGTCGNGGATTTGCATTTAGTTTTTTTTTTATTTTACACAATTTCTTTTCAAAATTTTAGAAAATTGTCTAAAATTGTCTAAATTTGTCTTAAATTGTCTAAAAACGTCTAAAATTGTCAGAAATTGTCTAAAAATGTCTTAAATTGTCCAAAATTGTCTTAAATTGTTTCAAAATGTCTAAAAGTATTAATTGTTTAATGTTGTTTAAGAATCTTTGAAATTGCTTAAAATTTTCTACAATGGTCGAAAACTAATTATAATTGCATAATTATGTATTATTTTCTAAAATTGTGTAAAATTGCCTTTAAAACAGCCAAAAAAATTTTATAAATGCCTATAATTGCCTTAAAACGTGTTTTTATTTTTTTAAATTCTCTAATATTGTTCAGAATTGTTTAAAATTTACTGAAATTGTTTAAAATTTTCCATAGTTTCGTCAAATTTTTCAAAAAAAAACTTGACACTTCTCTAAAATTATCTGTGGCTTTCTCAAACCCAGATGCTATAAAAAGCTCTTTAAATTGTCTAAAATTATCATTAACTATCATGAGGAGAATATTAAGGCACCAATGAATCGTATCTTATATCTCTAAAAGCCCCTTAAGAGAATATAGTAAAAATATTGTTTTGCGCATAAAATAACCACAATATTAATTATATTGTTTTATGGTAAATAATTTTACTTTATTATATTACATAAAAAGATTCATATAGGCTCAGACTAACCAAAAGATACAAAATTGGATTATATAAGAATAACAACTATACCCACAATACCACAATATTATAAAAAAAGGATAAAATTAGCATCCTATTCCCTTCATATTGTCATCACAAAAAATTAAACATAATAATGTTACTGTTGTCCTATTTATAAAAAAGAATATCCAATTTCAGCAGAAAATAGAAATCATAAAAATAAATAAATTGAGAATAGATTCAATTAAATGTCCACGTAAATCTATTTTATGCAAGAAAAGTTGATAAAAGCTTTTACCAAATTTTGATGTATGATAAAACTGAAAATTATTTGATCAATTTAAAATTCTAAATCTAAAAAGCAAAAAGTTTTAAGCCGTGGAATGCCCATGAGCTTTAGTTGTATTTAAGGATCCATTTCTCAATCAAGTAACGTAAATAACTGTTGTTTCTGTTTGTCTGTATATCTGTCTGTTTGTAGAATGTCTATTAGAATTTATTTATGCGTTACACAATTGAAGAATATCCACCAATATGAATGTCTAGTCTTATCCATTTTAAAGTTTATGTTCATGCTTTAATTTTCTCAAACATAAATCTCTATGAAGGTCAATTCATTTTTCCAAGAGTGAATTTTATTTCAAGTAAATCTTTTATTTTGTGTTCAAAAAATGCTTTAGTTTTTATAAATGTTATTTTATTTATACACCATGTTGAGACGCATTCTGACGTCAGGTTGAAAATAACAAAAATGTTATAACTGATAAAAAAATGTCGCATATTTTCGAGGAATACATTTCTAATACTGGCGAAAAGTTTTGAAATCATATTTTATGGTTATCGTCACGTTACAACATTTATTAATTTAGAAATTAAAATTTTTAGCACATTTTACAAATATCAAGATTTTTTGAAAAATCAAGATTTATTGAAAAATTAAGATGTTTTTTAGTTGTGCACACAATACCGGACTTAGTTTATATCCGATCTTAAAACAAATTGGATACATAGGTGTAATAAAGTTGTATTGCATGTTCAAAGCTGAGCTATAAGAATTCAATAGCGGTGGCAGACTTTCACTTTTAGTGAAAAGTATTCAAAAAACTCAAATTTGCCTTGGCTGCCATTCATTTCTTGACCTATAGGGCTCAGTTTTTGGAACAACAATTTTTTTGAGTTTGGTCCAAATCGATTTTTTTTTAAAGAAAGTTTGCTGCCATTTTTGAGATTTCATAAANGAATTTTGTATTTTTTTCAAAATGATAGTATGCTGTCATTTTTGATCCATGATTTTTTGCCATTGGTCTAATGAATCATATCGTCAAGTTTAATAAAGATCNTAGGATTTTTCTTTATTAGTCTAATGAATCATTTCGTCAAGTTTAATAAAGATCTATTATTAGTAAGGTGAGGGCATCAGTTTTAAGAAAACCACTAAAAGTGAAAGTCTGCTGCCATTTTTGGAACCTCAAAGCTCATTTACGAACTTGCACTGTAGTTTTATTACAGCTATCTTTTGACCAAATTGTGCAAATATCAAATAAAAGATACAATTCAGTATCGTGCACACATTTTTTTCGGACGGACGAACAGACAGCTTTTTGATCAGGAGACCAAGATCAGTTCAAATCTATGACTTTACTCTGTCTGCTTACTTAAAAGTAATAATGTCAGAAATTATGGACGAACGAAAAGACAGCTTTTTTATAAGGGTGCCTGATTGGTAGTAAAAACATACTCTCGCACGTCGCACCCTAGAAGACGCTTCATTGAAAAAGTGACTTTTGTAAAGATACTACTTTTATAGCTTTTTGCTGGAAGCAACAAGCAAAAAATTGAAAAATGTCCTAATTTTTGCCATTAAATCTCCTTAAGTATAAAGAAACTCTTTACAATTTTTTTCTTTTAAAAGTCAAATTTTGCTTATTTTTTAGACTTCAAACAAGAAATTGAATTAAAAGTATGTAAATATGATAAAGAAGGCTATTTATAGATTAGTATTTAAAAAACATGTGTATAATTTTACATGATAATTCATTCATATACATGCTTTACTTCATTCATGTGACGTATTCGTGAGTGTATCGATTTTATTCGTGTAAATGTAAAGTGTAAACTTCAACTTGGAATACTAAATTATTTTTAGAGTTTTTATTGTATTTCAGACGAAGACCTATAGTAACAAGTGATTTCAAATGCCTTGGTTAAAATAAGTTAACCCTTAAAAAGAAGTTATACTTTCTCTTTTCGAGTGGTCATAATTATCTCATCCTTAAGATTTTATCTTTATAGGCTATTACCTATAATGATAGGAAAATAAGATTTTTTTTAAATAGAAGTTTTCTTTTTGCAAAAAAAAAATTAGATCAGTCCAGTTTTGGCCAATTTTTTCTAGTTTGTTACAGACCCCGTANTACAGCCGAAAAACCAATCGGCGGCTGGCTTGGCCCAAAAATCATCGGCGGCTGGCTGTATCGGCTTAACTACGGGGTCTGGTTTGTTATACAAAATTCGCAAAACTATTTTTTGCTAAAAATAATCTTGTTTTTTCCAAAAAAAAACTGTTTTAACCATTAAAATCTGAGTTTTTGGAAAAATTTAGTTTTTTGCCAAAATTTCTAGTTTATTCTGAATTCTGGGGAAAACTGATATTTTGGGACAAGAACTGAAAAATTAAAGAAAAACCAGATTTTTTTTTCAAATTTGGGTTTTTTGGGATTTTCTTTAAAAATCTGGAATTGTGGTACATACACAAACTGAGAAAAAAACTGGACTGGAAAAAGACATAAAAAAGGCAAATCCAAGATTGGATTCTCAGCTTTTTGTCACGCTTCCGATAGTAAAAGTACTTTAAACATTGGATAGATTTGAATTAAATTGGGCTTTTTTAGTTGAATTCAAAATATTAATGCACTATTTCCANAGTTCCATTCAGTTCAGTCTAGTTTTTGGTCAGTCTTTCCAAATTTGAGACCCAAAATTTCTTTAAAAAATCTAGTTTTTACATGAAATCTGTTTTTTACCAATAATATTATTAATGTATAATTTACAAAAAAAAAATCGGGAAACACAAGATTTTTTTAAATCAAGATTTTTTGAAAAATCCCGATTTTTTTTAAAATCAAGATTTGACGTAGTGTGACGAAGTTTGAAGATGGGCTATGAAGTTTAAATAACGGTGGCATACTTTCACCATTATTTAAAAAAATTCAAAAGAAATCAAATTTGCCAACGCTCCCATTTGACCATTTCTTGACTATTGGTAAACTACGCAAGTATTTTAAGTTTGGTCCAAATCCAAATCAATTTATTTTTGAGGAAAGTTTGCTGCTATTTTTGAGATCTCATAGAAAAATGTTCCATGATTTTTTGTCATTGATCTAGTGAATCATACAGTCAATTTTGATAAAGATCGAAGCACTTGTAAGGTTAGCGTTGATTTAAAGAAAATCCTTAAAAGTGAAAGTATGTTGCCATTTTTGGATCCTCATAGCTCATATATGAGCTTGCCATGTAGTTTTATCATACCTATTTACTAGTCAAGTTTGAAAAAAAATTGCTAAAAATACTCCTGGTTTTGTGAAAAATAAATTTCTCGGACGGACAGTGCACGAACGGACGGACAGGCAGCTTTTTGATCAGGAGATCATAATCGGTGGAGATGTGTGACTTTCATCCCTGGGAGACGCTCTGTTTTGAAAGGCACTTTCTATTAGATACTAAAAAACTTTTTACATAACACTGAATTAAACTTACTAATNCTAAAGCTGTTTGAGTCCCCTGAGACGGTGTAGTTTTTTTTTTTTGATATTTTCTGTTTTTTTCTATTTTTTCCATAAAAATCTGGATTTCTGTAAAAATTAAGTTTTTTTTTCCAAATTTTCTAGTTAATCCTAAATTCTGGAGAAAACTGAAAAAAAACCCAGACCTTTTTTGAGAAAAACAGATGTTATAATTGACCAAAAACTGAACTGAGCTTGAAAAAACTATAAAAATAGTCAGTTTTTCAAATATATTTCCTTAATTGTTAAGTTTTGATAGAAATTTTGGAGAAAAAGATGGAATTAGCTTCTTAAAGATTGAAATTCACATGTAAAATAGGTAAGTTTTGTCTGTAAGCCTCTTTTCCTTTCTAGTAGCATGGAAAGCCAAAGCCAAAGGTAAACTATTATATACAAAAAGGCTTACATACAATATAATGCATGTCTACAAAATCACCATGGGCATCATATCAAAAGAAATAAAGCCAATAATAGCATTACTTTGTATGGTTATGTTTGCTAAATACTACTTTCATCATTCCATCATTTATAAATTTATCACATTATCATCAATAAATCTCGTCGAATTTTATCGAATAAAAAAAATCATTTCCATAAATGCCAGTTTTGATTTGATATTTTTCACTCAATGCCATCAACTTTTTCATTCTTATTCAATTGGTTTTAAATTAATGTAATTTTACCTCATTTTGTATGTAAATAGTTTAATTGTTTTCTTTTACAAGTTTACGATAAACAAAATTATTTTTTTTTT
>JXOU01021631.1:0-16037 GCA_001014815.1 Chaoborus trivitattus | reverse complement strand
TGGCCGGTAAACGCACGTTTTATTCAAAAATAAGCCAAGTTGGCCAACATCTCAAAATTTATTAAAAATATAAAGTGAGGGTTTTAAAGCAAAATGTTTGCGTCCATCTCAATTAAATATGGCCCAATTTATGTTAAAACTAAAAAAAATTGAATTCGGTGACATGCACTGGTCTTCTATTGTATGTTACGTATAATAAGGTGTTTATATTTAGGTATTAAAGATAATTATTGGAGAAAAATTATCACTCGAGTTCTATTTAACGAAGCCCAGAGCACAGATAATGAAATTTATAAGACTAAAAATAAAGCATAAATTAATTTTTAGCTTTCAGCTTGAATCTAGTATTTAAATCTAAATAAATGTTTAATTATAAATTTTTAAACTTTAGGTTTGAGCTTTCTATACTTTTTAACTTTTTATGTTCTACTCAAATATTTCTTGAGCCTACAAGACTACATATTTAAACATAAATTTCTCACAGCATATTAGTATGCTAATGTCTAGCATTACTGACCTGTCACTATGAAAATGAATAATAATAATGATTAATGCCTTTAACTTTAACTGTTCCCACCTTAAGATAAGAACTACCAGATAGAAGGCCATTCCCTGATACATGCAAATGATTTCAAATAACCATCAATTTATTTAATCGCATTTTGCAATCTTACAAGCAAAATTTCTAAATTGTTTAGGTGTAAACTCGCACCTATAGACGATGTACATAATTTATCATAAACGTTTATCTTATATTATTCATCCTCAGATATCAACGAATGTTTGCAACCAGGTGCTTGCGGCGTAAATGCCGAGTGCTTAAATCATCCAGGGAACTATACCTGCCAATGTCGTGAGGGATACCTCGGTGATCCCTATAGTGGTTGTGTGGATGTCGACGAATGTGCCAAATCAAATGTTTGTGGACCAAATGCAATTTGTACAAATGTTGATGGTGGGTATCAGTGTGACTGCCCTCAGGGCTTTCAGGGAGATGCACGGTCGGCCATTGGATGTGACGATATTAACGAATGTGCACAATCACGATCACCCTGTGGACGTAATGCACAATGTGGTAATGAAGTTGGAGCGTTTCGATGCACATGCCCGGAAGGGTTTCAAGGCGATCCAATGACTGAATGTCAAGGTATTTTCAATCATTCGACATTAATAATATCATTATTCAATATTAATCCATTAGATAATAAAATACATTTATACATTTTACACAAACACTACTAACAGATATCGACGAATGCGCCAATAACCCATGCGCTGACGGAGCCAAATGCACAAATACACAAGGTGGATTTAAATGCTCTTGCCCGAAAGGGTTAACCGAGCTAAATGGTGATTGTATTGATATTAACGAATGCGCCAGAGATAATGCTTGTGGGGAAAATGCTAAATGTATTAACTTTCCTGGATCATATAAATGCTTATGTCCGCAAGGATTTGAAGGACGTGGAGAGCTTCATTGCAAGAGTCAGTTTAATTATTATTATTATTATTACATTACATATTTACATTACACAGTCTGAAGTGGGCTACAAAAGATTACACATTGTAGACGCTGAAGCTAACAGGACTAACCGCTTACAGGATGTTCAATCATTTATATTTTTGCTGTCCATAATTCATAATAAATTTAAGGTTAGGTAGTTAGTAAACACATATTACATATATCATTTAAATTGAGCACTGCGTCAGCATGAAAGTCCTGCCATTCATTCATTTTATATGCTCAATTTTAGGAATTTGTGGTTATAATAACGTTTATTTTCCCGAATTTTTTTTTATTTATTATGAAAACACCCCAAGGAATGTTATATACCAAAAAAAATCTACATGTTCTTTTCATTGCCCTTTTTTAGGTTAATTTTAATGTTCTCTTCAGTATTTTCGTAAATTCGTGCCAAACTTTTGTAGTACCAACTGTTGGACTGTGTTATCACATATCGCCTAACCTAATAATATATAACACATAAAACATTTTAAATTCTAGATATTAATGAATGTTTGGATAACCCCTGCGGCAAAAATGCAATTTGCACAGACACAATTGGCAGTTTTATATGTTCTTGCACTTCTGATTATACCGGTGATCCTTATCGGGGTTGTGTCGATATCGATGAATGCACAGCTTTGGATAAACCATGTGGCAATCATGCAATCTGCGAAAATGCTAATCCCGGATATAATTGTCTTTGTCCACAAGGGTTTATTGCAAAGCCAGACGCGAAAATAGCCTGCGAACAAGCCGATGTTAATATTCTATGTCATTCTAATTTTGATTGTACGAATAATGCGGAATGTATTGAAGGGCAGTGTTTCTGTCAAAATGGGTTCGAGCCTCAGGGTTCGATCTGCGTGGACGTCGATGAATGTCGAACGATGCAAGATGCTTGCGGTCCTTTGTCTGTTTGTATTAATACCCCTGGCTCTCATCGATGCGAATGTGAAGCTGGGTTTATTGGGGCTCCCCCAAGGATTCAATGTAAAACACCATGCGCTGATGTAAAATGTGGCAAAAACGCGTATTGTAAGGCTGAAGGAGAAGAAGCTTATTGTATTTGTGAAGAAGGGTGGACCTTTAATCCAAATGACATTTCAACTGGGTGCATGGACATCAATGAGTGCGATATAGTTCACGGTCCAAATGGAAAATGTGGTCTTAATACAATTTGTCACAATCTACCGGGTAGTTTTAGCTGTGAATGTGGCCCAGGATTTTCTGGCGACCCATCAAGGCAATGTTTCGATATCGATGAATGCTCAAAATCTCGTTGCGGTGAAAATGCAATTTGCAAAAATTTAGAAGGGTCATACGAATGTAGTTGTCCACCAGGCACAATCGCAGACCCAGACCCAACTGTCAAATGTATCTCTGTAGTAACCTGTAATGGAGACAACGATTGTCCTGGAAATGCAGTATGTGATCCTCATAAAAGATGTCTGTGCCCAGAACCGAATATTGGTAATGACTGTAGACATCCTTGCGAGAAGACCCTTTGTGGTCCTAATTCAAGATGCATGTTGGTCAATGGAGAGGCACAATGTCTATGTGGAGAAGGATTTACTGGTGCCCCTGGACAATGCACAGATATAAATGAATGTTCAACAAACCCATGCCCCCCAGGAGCTGTATGTGCTAATATACCAGGTGGTTATACTTGTGAGTGTCCTGGTGGCAGTTCAGGTGACCCATACTCTGGTCAAGGATGCCTAAGGATTGAATTATCAAGTTGTAGTGAACGCAAACCATGCCCAGCTGGGGAAAAGTGTGTAGCTGATACATTCAGTGGTCAAAATGTTTGTGTATGTGGTCAAGGCTATCGTAGGGACACTAAAGGAAATTGTAGGGACATAAATGAATGTGAAGCCAAAGACAAGCCTGCTTGTGGAAATAATGCTTTGTGTAAGAATTTACCAGGTAGCTATGAATGTCACTGTGCTCCAGGATTCAATGGTAACCCGTACTTGTCCTGTGATGAGTGCAACAGCTTAGAATGTCAATGCCAGGCCCCATACAAATTGGTCGATGGAAATTGTGTTCTTAGCGGATGTGATAAAGGTAAATGTCCCCCTGGGGCTGAATGTATATCTATTACTGGAGGAGTTAGCTACTGTGCTTGTCCCAAAGGTTACCGTACACTATCAGATGGAACTTGCGAGGATATTAACGAATGCAGTGAAAATCGACAGGCTTGTGGTTATGGGGCTATTTGTCTCAATAACCCTGGAAAATATGAATGTAAATGTCCTGAAGGTTATGCTGGAGATGCCTATAGAGGTATATGCTCTGTAGCCCCAAAACATTGTTCTGGCGACCGTGATTGTGGTACAAATGAAAAATGTGTCCAGCCTGGAGAGTGTGTATGCCCTCCTCCCTTTTTTATGGACTCAAATGACAACAACAAATGCAAAAGTCCTTGTGAAAGATTTTCTTGTGGCATCAATGCCAAATGTAGCCCAACTGATCCACCACAATGTCTTTGTGAAGCTGGATATACAGGAGATCCTCTTTTAGGGTGTGTTTTGGAAGATGAATGTTCCAATGCACCTTGCGCTTACGGCGCCCACTGTGTAAATCAAAAGGGTGGTTACAAATGTGTTTGTCCAAATAAAATGACTGGAGACCCATACAAGGCTGGATGTGTATTCCCAGATGGCAGTGTTAAATCACCAACTTGCAAAAACCATGGAGAATGTGCCGACAACTTGGCTTGTGTTCAAGGACAATGTCGAAGTCCTTGTGAATCACTTTTATGTGGACCAAATGCTTATTGCGAACCTGAAAATCACGCTGCTTGGTGTCGTTGCCGAATTGGTTTCGTACAAGGACCTTCTGGGGAGTGTGTTTCTCGTAAGTACTTTAGTAATTTAAATTTTGGAATGTGAAAATTAATTGATTTTCTTTGTTAATAGAATGTACTGGATATTTATGCGGACAAGGTGCTATGTGCATTGTTACAAATAATGGACCATCATGTAGATGTCCCCCTGGGGAGACAGGTAATCCGTTCCCGGGTGGATCATGTCTTACCGATCAATGTTCATCTAGTCGCCCGTGTAATGAGAAGCACGTCTGTATTAATGGACGCTGCAAACAAAAATGCGATGGAGTTATTTGTGGTCTTGGGGCTACTTGTGACGCCAATTCTGGAAAATGTGTCTGCGAACATAATTTCATTGGGAATCCAGATCAAAATTGTGTGCCACGTAAGTATTTCAAAATAAACATGCCCAAAAGGGTGATTCTAATGAGGAATTTAAGATGCTGTACTTTAATTACGTAACGCAGAAGACGGTCAAAAAATAATTTTCAGTTAAATATCTTTGTAAAAAATCAAATATTTCGTATAAAAAGACCTTAACTCTCTTTTTGGTTTATCTTCATTAAAAACCGTGGAATCTTGCGTTATGTAACAAATAGGGAGTATATTATTTTTTATATTGCGTTGCGTAATTAAAGTATAGCTGTTACTTAAATCTTCGCTCAAACTGTAACATCTAACTAATTAAATTTCCTTTAATTTTTTTAGCGCCAATTGAACCAAAATGCTACCAAAAATGTGGAACAAATGCTCATTGTGAATACGGAGACTCGATGCCAGTTTGCATCTGTAACGTAGGAATGACTGGTAATCCTTATGAAGGATGTGGTATCCCTGAGCAAAGAAAATGTAGCACAACAAAATGTGGTAAAAATGCAGAATGTCACGAATCATATAGCGGAGTTGAATGTATTTGCAGACCAGGTTTTGGAGGAAATCCATACATTGAATGCAAGGACATTGATGAGTGCTCAATAGATTCTTGTGCTGAAGGCGCTGTTTGCATAAACACAAATGGAGGTTATGATTGCCGTTGTAAAGGTGGTTATGAAGGAAATCCATTTGTTATGTGCTCGCAAATACAGATAGGTAAAAATGTTTGTGAAAACCCAAGAAAATGCAACTGTGGCCCAAATCTACAATGCCCATCAGGATATATTTGTGATAAAGGATTATGCAAAAGTCAGTGCGCTAAAGTCAAATGTGGCCCAAGAGCTGCTTGCGATTCTGGAGTGTGCATCTGCCCTCAAGGCTATTCTGGCAACCCTAATGATATGACCAATGGATGTGTTCTTCAAGGACAATGTAGTAATGATGCTGATTGTAGAAATTCAGAAATTTGCTTTCAAAGTAGTAAAAACGTTAGAAGGTGTGTCGATGCTTGTAGCCGACTACAATGTGGACCAAATGCTCTTTGTGTTGCAAACGACCACCGTTCGACTTGTATTTGTGTTGAAGGATTTGCTGGCAACCCGGGAGATTTGAATGCTGGATGCAAAATGGGTGACATTAAAGTGCCCCATGAATGTAATCTTGACGCCGAGTGTCCAAAAAGTCATGTGTGCGTAGTTCAGCCCAATGGAAGAAAGGAATGTATCGATCCATGCCAAGTTGTTGAATGTGGTTCAAACGAGGTCTGCAAATTGGACAATAACCGAAACCCGATTTGTTACTGTAAAGATGGATTTTTGTGGAACCCAGTTTTGTCAGCCTGTGAAAAACCATCGATTCCTGATTGCACAAATGATAACGATTGCCACCAAGTGGCTTCTTGCAAACAAGACGTTTTGGGAATCCTTAAGTGCAGTGGTGTTTGCTCTGAATTTACATGTCCTGCAAATTCAGTCTGTGTCGCTTCCAATCATCAAGGAAGCTGCCAATGTTTGCCAGGATATACGGGCAATCCAAATGATCGCAATGGATGTCGCCCAGAATCTAAAAATAAATGTGGCTCAAGTGCTGAATGCCCTGAACCTGAAGCGTGTGTTACCCATGGAGGAATCAAACAATGTCGACCAGCTTGCGAGAGTATATCATGTGGTCCAGCAGCAATTTGTATAAGTAACAATCATGCAGCCCACTGTCAATGCCCACCTGGCGCATACACAGGAGACCCATACGATGTAGTTAATGGATGTAAATCAGTTCCATGTGTATATAACCAAGATTGCCCTTCAAGTCAGTTATGTAACCGAATGACCCACACCTGTATCAATGTCTGTGAAGAGGATACTTGTGGGGAAAATGCCGTTTGTATTGCAGAAAGCCATCGATCAATCTGTCAGTGTCCTCCAGGTTATCGTGCTAACCCAATAGCCGATGTAGAATGTACACCAGCTGAAAGCTGTGAACCCAATCCATGTCATACAAGTGCTATTTGTGAAGCTGGATCAAATGGGCCTTTATGTAAATGCCCACCAGGTCAAATTGGTGACCCAATGACTGGTTGTCGTCCAGAAGGAAACTGTCCTGCTGGAGACAGTCAATGCCCGGAAAATGCAGCTTGTATCAATGGAAAATGTGTTGACATTTGTGTAGGCGCCTGTGGACTAAATTCCAAATGTACAGTTTCGAATAGAAAGGCTGTTTGTAGCTGCCCAACCAAATTTGCCCCAATGGCTGGCGGTTCAGCTAAAAGTGGATGTATTCGAATTAGTACTAGTTGCGCAACAGACATTGACTGTGGAGGAGATGTTTGCCAAAATGGACAATGTAAGATTGCCTGTAGAAATAGTAACGATTGCTCAAGTGGAGAAAAGTGCGTTCAAAGTGTGTGCTCAACACCTTGCTCAGGACATAGTCAGTGTTTAGATGGTCAGGCATGTGTAAGTGGAATCTGCATTATTGGATGCCGCCATAATAAAGACTGCTCAGACCAATTTGCTTGTATTGATAATAAATGTCAAAATCCTTGTGAACTTGGAACTACTTGTGGTCCAAATGCCCTTTGCAGCACAAAAGACCATGTTGCTCAATGCCAATGTCCTGAAGGATTCAAAGCCAACCCCGTACCTGAACAAGCCTGTATAAGAGTGCCAGAACCATGTACAACTACAAATCAATGTCCTAAGGGACATATGTGCATTGCAGGACAATGTAGCCTTCCATGCTCTCAAACTACCAATTGCGCAGTTGGAGAAAGATGCTTTAATAATGTTTGCTCAAAAGTATGTTACACCAGTAATAATTGCTTCCCAGGAGAGATTTGTAATGAAGCCGGAACCTGCCAACAAGGCTGTGAATCTGACAGTGACTGTCCATCTGAAAAAGTCTGCTTGAATGCAAAATGCAAGTGTATGAATGGATTTATTGGTATCCCCACAGGGTGCATGGATATTGATGAATGTTCTGAAAATCCATGTCATGCTAGTGGTCAATGTGAAAATATACCTGGATCATTTAGATGTGTATGCCCACAAGGAACCGTAGGAGATGGATATAGCGAACCAGGATGTCGTATACCTAATCAATGTTACAAGAATGATGATTGTGCCGACAATTTGGCATGTGATCAAGGAAAATGTATTGATCCTTGTAAATTAACACAGTGTGGTCCTAATGCTGAGTGCCAAATAATCGACCATGTATCTGAGTGCCAATGTCCAGCAGGTCATTTAGGAGACCCAGCAGACACAACAATTGGTTGCTTCAGAGTTGAGTGCCTATCTTCAGATGACTGCCACAAAGATCGCCAATGCCAGACTGAATCAAATAAATGTATAAATCCATGTGATACTGTAGACTGTGGTAAAGGATCATGTTTGGTCCAAGATCATGAAGCTGTTTGTCTTTGTCATCAAGGATTTTCACTTAAAAATGGAAAATGTGAAGATATTGATGAATGTGCCGGTAGTCCATGTCACAAGACTGCTGTTTGCCAAAACACACCAGGAAATTATATCTGTCAATGCCCGGAAGGACTAGTAGGAGACCCGATTTTAACCGGTTGCAAAAATCCAGATGAATGTATAACCGATAACGATTGTCCACCAAATGCCGTATGTGACCAGGCTCGTTGTAAAAATCCTTGTAACAATCAAGAAACTTGCGGTAAAAATGCAGTTTGTTCAGTGATTGGTCACTCGGTGGTATGTGAATGCCCAGCTAATACAAAGGGTGATGCGAAAGTATCTTGTTTGAGAATAGAATGCTCAGATAATAACGATTGTCCATCTAGTAAAGCGTGCGTCGACTATAAATGCCTTGACCCATGCTCGTTACCCAGTGTTTGCGGCCAAAATGCAAATTGTTTAACCGAAAATCATTTAGGAGTTTGCAAATGTGAAGCTGGTATGACCGGTAATCCACTGTTAGGATGTGTACCATTACAGTACTGCCTTAATGATCAAGAGTGCTCAGCCGGTTCAAAATGTAGTTCAGGAATTTGTAGCTCAGTTTGCTCAAATAATCGTGATTGTATCAAAGATCAACTATGCATCAATGATATTTGTCAGCCAACCTGCCGTACCAATTCAAGTTGTCCTGATTTCCAGTATTGCCTCAATAATATTTGTACCCAAGAATTCAAATGCAGGACTGATGAAGAGTGTGACATTGACGAAAAATGTATCACAGCTGCTAATGGTCGGTCAGAATGTAAGAATGCTTGTGCTGGTCGAGTGCTCTGTGGTCGAAACGCTGAATGTTTAGCAAGAGACCATTCCGCAGTTTGTGCGTGCAAACCCGGATATTATCAGGACAAATCTGGCACATGCCGTAAAATTGAGTGCCAAACCGACGACGATTGCTCAAATGATAAGACTTGCGATAACCATATGTGTAAAATTGCCTGTATTCTTGATGACCCTTGTGGACAAAATGCGTTATGTTCCGCGGAAAACCATAAACCCGTTTGCTATTGCCACCCTGGTTATACAGGAGATGCCAAATTGGGATGCACTGTAATTGATTATTGCAAAGAATCTCCTTGTGGACCAGGTGCAAAGTGTAAGAATAATCGTGGCTCTTTCCGTTGTTCATGCCCTCAAGGATTAGTGGGTGATCCTTACATCGAAGGATGTAAAAAGGCTGCCGAATGCGAATCCGATATCGATTGCCCTGAAGTAGCTGAGTGTAGCCAATTCGATGGCATTCCCAAGTGTCGAGATGTCTGTGAACACACACAATGTGCAGCTAACGCTGAATGTCTAGCCAAATCTCATAAATCTAATTGCGCATGTCGTAACGGATATGAGGGTGACCCTAATGACCCAATAATCGGTTGTCGCCCATTACCCGTTCCATGCAAATCAAAAAATGATTGTCAAGAAAATTCTTATTGTCATGGTGAAATTTGCAAGCGTGAGTATACTAAAAATTGCACAATTACACAAAAGTACACTTTACTAAGCTTTACCTAAAAAAACTACATCTAACTTCGTTCATATAACTTTTTGGCATGAATCGATCAAAATTGTATTTTATTTTAAATTTATCTGGAATTTATGACTTTTTTTGTCATAAATTCAACATTTTATGTATAATTTTATTATTTTTTAATATAGCCGCTTGCCAAGATTCGGGTGAATGCAATTTCGACGAGGTCTGCTTAAAAGGACAATGTTTGAACCCATGCCAGGAGCCTCAAGCATGTGGAATGAATGCTGAATGTCTAGTGTCTGTGCACAACAAACAGTGTTCATGCCCTGAAGGTTTCACCGGTAATCCAGAAGTTGAATGTGTCAGGATTCCAGTTTCATGTGCTTCAAACTATGACTGTAATGATGGATATCATTGTGAAAACACTATGTGTGTCTTGAAGTGTGCTGGTGATCAGGACTGTGCCCTAAATGAGAAATGCGTCAACAATAATTGCATGTGTAAGTATATTGGAGTAAATAGCTGTAGTGATTAATTTTAATAGGGTGAATGTGTGACTGTGAGGCCTAGAAATTGCCATAAAAATAGTGATAAACATGGTAGAAGGCAAAGCTGTAGAAACGGGCTATAGAAACCATTTGGCTGAATACCCATTCGATCGGATTCCAATAGGTCGAAAATCTCAATTGGTCAAAAAACCAAGTGGCTGAAAACTCTAATGGCCCAAAATAAATTTGGCCAAATGGCTTGTATGGCCGAAAATTAAATAAAAGCATAACGCAAAAAACTACCATTTTTCACTCTCCCTCGCTCCACTTCAACAGGGTGTGACAAAATCTCAGATCTCCTCCCACTAATCTCATAAAACAACATGTTAGGACCCTTAAACATATTTTAGCTGCATTTATTGGCATTTGAAAACATTTTAAAAATAAACTATCAAAATAGAAAAATTTCAGATTAAAAATTTGAAAAAAATCCTAATTTTGAACCGTACAAATATTGAAGCAGTGTTACTTAATAATTTAGTCATACCCTATGATTTTTTTTAATAGATTTTTTCGCTGTCCTGGTAACTATATTTTATATTCTTAAAACGTTAAAATAGGGTAAATATCCTAGGGTAAATATGCTAATATGCAAGCAAGAATTGTTAGATTTTTTCTTGTTTTAGAACATAATTTGGACTTCTCCCATAATTTGTGTATATCTAAAACGACAAAATAAGGTGAGTCTGCATTATGTTCCAGAACAATTTTATTCTACTAGTGTATCTTTTGTCCTAGAATATCATTCGAGCTATTACCCTATTTTCCATATTATTTAAACAAGAAAAAGTCTCAATTATGTTTAGAACTCATTTTAGAAATATGTAATATGTATGGGAAAAAAAACAAATTATCATATACATTTCTTGTTGTGTGCTCCAACACTATGACTTTCACCCTATTTTGCATATTCTTAAAATGATAAAATAGTGTAAAAGTCAAAATTATTTTCCTGAACAAAGAAAAATGACAACCATTTCTCTCTTTTTCATGCAAAAAGTCATACAAAACAGAAGGTGAAAAGTCGAAGTAGCCGAATTTTACTCTGATGGAATATAATTCGAACATTTACCCTATTTTGTCGTTTTTGGAACATAAAAACAAAATCGGAATAATCGGAATTTTTCTTTGCTCCGGAACATAATTTGTACTTTTACCCTATTTTGTCATTTTATGGTGAAATACCGAATTATAATCATTATTTTTACAATATTTTGTTGTTCAACATTTTGAAGTTCTACATTTTAATATTACAGATTATGATTTTCCACATTATAATTTTTCGATCTTTTGATTCTAGCTTTCGACCTAGGCCCGACCCAAAAAGCCGAATACATAGTCCAAAACTAGCAAAGTTAGCCGAAACGAGCATGAGCGGAGGCCACTTTAGTCTTTTTTGGGTTTGGCCTGTAGTTTTTCAGCTTTATATAACTTTTGGCCTAGAATAATTTACAGCCTCGCTCATGGCCTTTTTTTAATTTTAGCCCTATTTTTTGGACTTGGGTTGAGAACTTGTTACATAATTACGGAGTCTTTGAATATATTATATTAGGGGGGAGTTAAAAATCAGAAATTTTCCGTAACGTAATTAAAACTAATATTTGAAACAATAAAAAATAATATAAAATAATAATATTCTAAATACAATTTCTCAATTACCACTTTCTTACAGTAACATGTCATGTAGACAATGACTGCTTCTTAGGCCACATCTGCCTTAACAGCAAATGTGTTTATGGCTGCAAAGCAGACACAGATTGTAGTGCAAGCGAAACCTGCCGCGATAACCAATGTATTAATCCATGCCTAGCTAACCCTTGTGGACCAAACGCACAATGTACAGTTGTAAATCAAAGAGCTAGTTGCTCGTGTACCACTGGAATGGTAGCAAGTCCCACTGCCAAAATAGGATGCGTTCGTACACCGGCACATCAGTGCACAGGAAATAGAGAATGTCCCGAAGGTACGTTCTGTATTGATGAACAATGTCGACCAATTTGCGCTGATGATACAGGTTGCTTGAGTAACGAACGTTGTGAAAAGGGAGCTTGTAAGCCACTTTGCCAACGTGATGATGAATGTAGATTTGGAGAAGTATGTCAAGGTTTGATTTGTGTAATTGGATGTCGCTCAGATTCAGGATGCGCAGACAATTTGTCTTGTATCAATCAACAATGTCAAGATCCATGTTTGGAACCAACAGCATGCGGAACAAATGCAAAATGTTTGGTTAAAAATCATCAAAAACAATGTATGTGTCCAGAACCACTTGTTGGTGATGCTTTAATTGGATGCAGAAATGTTCCACTTGCTTGTTCCAATCACAAAGACTGTGCAGCTAATCATAATTGCTATGGAAACGTTTGTATGGCTAAATGTAGAAATGATCAGAATTGTTTAGTAGATCAACGTTGTATTCGAGGAACTTGCAGAACAGTTTGCAACAGTGACGCCGCCTGTGGTACCGGATTGATTTGTGAAAACAGAATCTGTCAAACAGGATGCCGGACCGACAATCATTGTTCTAATGACCAAGCATGCATCAATAAACAATGTACCGATCCATGTAGCGTACTTGGTCAATGTGGACCATGCTCTGAATGCAAAGTTATGGACCATGGGGTACAATGCAGTTGTCCAAATGGCTTCCTAGGTAACGCACTAGTCTCATGTTCACCACCTCAAGAATTATGTAACCCAAGTTGTACTTGCGATGAAGAAAATCAATATTGTACAAAAAAATGTAGACGAGAAAATGAATGTGCTTGTGGCCAAACGTGCTCACGTGGAAAATGTCGAACAAAATGTAATCCAGGTGCTTGCCCTCAGGGTCAATTGTGTCAAAATGGTGTATGTTTGGCTGGTTGTAGAAACAATTTGGACTGCTCAAATGAGCAATCTTGTACAAACGGAAAATGTGTTGATCCATGCCAGGGCGGTAGAGCATGTGGTAAAAATGCAATGTGTAAAATTGCTGATCATAGAGCCTTATGCTTGTGTCCTGACGGCTTCCAGGGTGAACCTACAAAAGAATGCCAACAATATGAATGCCAAACCAACGAAGACTGTGAAAATGACAAGAAATGTGACTCAGGAAAATGTAAGAATCCTTGTCTTGAAACCGGTGCTTGTGGTGTCAATGCACAATGTCGTGTGGTCAATCGACTACCACATTGTTCATGTACACCTGGATTCTTCGGCAACGCTAATGTTGAGTGTCAACCCGTACAAAGCAAGAAATGTCAGCAAAATTCTTGTGGTCCAAATGCCAAATGCATTGAAAATGCAAATGGATATGAATGCATTTGCCATGAAGGATGCCACGGAGATGCTAAACAAGGATGCGCCTGCCAGGATGATATGATTGATTTATGTGCTAATCAGCCATGTGGATTAAACGCTATGTGTGTAGTTACTGCTAATGATCAGCCAGAATGTCAATGTCCAGATACGTTACCCGTTGGAGATCCTTACACGGAATGTAAGTAGACATTTTTAATAATTAACATTTTAATAATTATTAGAAGTTTTGAATTTTGACTCTAAAAAGCTCTGTTGAAGTTTTTGTGTCAAAAGAGGAGTAAAAAACTATCTAAAATAGTCTAAAATAAGAAAAACTAGACTATAATTATCATTTACTTTACATAGTAAAATTTAGTATACGATTTTATAACAATTTTTTATAAATGTAAACTTACGTTAAATTTGTCATTAGAATCTTTTTTGACAAATTTGACGCGTATCGAAAAATTTCTCTCCGTGCTTCAATAGGCCATTCATATGGTATTAAAGATTCGTTTCTGATACTTGACTAAAAAGAATATTGTTCTAACTGATATTGATAAAAATCAGGTTCAAAAGTGTCGAAAAATTATTGACTGAAAAAGGAAGGTCAAAACAAGTCAAAAAGCTCATTCAAAGTTTGGAAAAACGTTCAATTCACGAATCTTTTTATGTCGTCTGAATGGGAGGATAGTGTTGGCGATTGATGCACAGTGAGAAATTTTTGTTACGTACAAGTTGTTTAAAGTGCCCATTTGTCGTAAAAGTGCATCCAAAATTTCTCTCCGTGCTGCAATAGAGTTGATGCACGGAGAGAAATTTTTCACAATTAAAAATTGAAAAATTTTGTTTCAAGTTTTTTTAAATTAACAAAAGTTATTCAAAGTGGTAAAAAATTTAAAAACATTCAAAAACTGAGTAAAAATATCAAACAAATCAAATAGGTTCCTGTTTTTAGATTGAAGTTTAATTATAAATTCCACTTTTCAATACTTTCCCAGGTAAACCTGCCGAAATAGACTGCAGAACAACCGGATGTATTGAAGGTGAATGTGTTCGTGAAGGAACTCAATTTATTTGCCGAAAGGGTGAGTACATATTTCCACATTTCCCAAAAACATATAAATTTCATTTGTTCATTTGTTTTCACTTGTTGATTTTTGAGAAATTAATTTTACATAAAAAATAATAAAAACAATGATTTTTTTTAAATCCACCCACCTGTAATATTTTTAATCAATTTATTCTAATTATTTTTAAATGGCACGTTTTATAATTATTTTATTTGTTTGACTAAATTGTTTTAAATATAATTTGTCCCTAGATAAAAATTAATAACAAAATTACATACACACATAAAACATGATTAATTACATTTTACTATCAAAACATAGTGAATTGATTAATATTTTTGATTATTATTTGATGATCGTTTTAAGATGTTATTTGAAGCCTTTCTAGATGGCCAAAAAGCGCATGAATTTTCGCTCTTTTCAAACTACTGATAATACTTTAATTTTCTAGCGATTCTGAAAAGCTCCTTCTTTATTTATCATCCTAGAATCTAACATCTTAAATCCGTTATCATTCTACCATTCTCTGTCGTTTTTGCATGTTTCTGTAACATTTCACAGTTAAAATTGCATGTAATTTTAAAATATATATTTTTTTGACTAATAAGAAATTTATTTCAAGATGTTTTACTATTTACGCAAATATTTATAGCTAAAGAGTAAGTAATTCAAATTTTATAAAATACCGTAGAGGAACATAGTGTGAAGCAGATCCATTGAGTGGAAAAATAATGAAAAATGGAAGAGTACAAGTAAATTTCTGTGAATTTAGTATTTTACCTGAAAAATATCTACGTCGATGTCAAAAATTTCTTCTCTAAAGCTAAATCATTAATGGTTTATTCGACTAAATTGCAATTACATATAATTAAAAACACTGGTGTCAGACGGTAAAAGGCCTTAACTGCATTTCAAATTTTTACGATTTTTCAATTTGGCCTGAGATTTCTATAAGAAAAAACAAGTTCACCAAAACTTCAATATTGTTCCTCAAATGCCTGTCCTTTTTAGGACAATATTTTTAGTCGNTGGCCTGAGATTTCTATAAGAAAAAACAAGTTTACCAAAACTTCAATATTGTTCATCAAATGCCTGTCCTTTTTAGGAGAATATTTTTAGTCATAATTTGAAATTAGGCGTTCAATTTTTTACAGGACAGCCTCAGAGGTAAAGGTCACTTAAAAAGCATATAAGGCTTTTTACCGTCTGATACCAGCACTGACGGTTTACATGTGACAAAAGTAATGTTTTTTTTTATAATTTAAATTTTTTAATTTGATTCTATTCCTATTGACAGCAATACCATTCATGACTAGAAACGTGACTAAAATTAATATTGTACTTCAAATATTCTAATCTATAAGCTAAAATATGACNATAAAAGTCATATTTATGCAATAAAAAATCAAGCAAATATTTTATTAAAAATTTTGTAAATCGATCTTGACGATTTACAAAATTTTTAATAAAATATTTGC
>JXOU01021300.1:0-11739 GCA_001014815.1 Chaoborus trivitattus | reverse complement strand
ATAGTTAGAATTCAATTTTCAGAATTCTGTAACTCCATGCATTTAGTTTTTTTTAATTTTGTTTTTTGATTAAAATTTGATGAAATATTTCAGGAATAACTCATCGAGATATAAAACCAGATAATATTCTTCTTGAAACAATGGAACAAAACACGATTGTAAAATTGACTGATTTCGGCCTTAGTAAAATCTGTACATCAAGCGAAATGAAAACATGCTGTGGGACTCGTGTATATGTAAGCCCGGAAATTATAATAAATGATGGCAAAAAACCGTATACGAATAAAGTAGATATTTGGTCTATGGGAGTTGTTCTTTATATAATGTTGAGTGGAGTTATGCCTTTCGGTAAAGAAGATAGCAGCCTAACAGATCGAATCGTAGAATGTGATTACGATTTTTGTAACCCACCATGTTGGAGAACAGTTTCATCACAAGCCAAAATAGTCATTAGAATGTTACTTCAGTGTGAACCTGAAGATCGCCCGTCTGCTAACATATTGATTAAACATGAATGGTTCAATGATAATAAGCTAAAATCGTCGCTTGACATCTTATTCAAGCAACCAAATCGTCAGCTCAAACGAAAGTTTTGTAGTCTGGGTGTGAATAATAATGAAAATGACAAAAACGATGGAAATCGAATGATCTTACGATCAAATAAAAAAAGATGTATGCAATCAAATGTTTAAAAAGATAAACTTCTTAAAAACTATTTTAAATTTTTTCTTACAATTTAATGTTTACACAGGTATCATTTCCTGAGAATTTAATATTTAATACATTAATTCATTGTCTAAAACACGCATGGAATCGAAACAGAAAAATTCAATTTAAGATCAATAGTAAATCAGTATAAAGAATAAAGTATAAAATGTTATTATAAAAAGTAAGTTATGATTGGCGTGGAAGAAAGTCTTTAATCCAAATTAAATGTACATATGAAAAGTTTAAAATATATTTTTTTATGATTTTTATTCAATAAAATGCTAATGCTCTAAAAATTAGTTTTTTGTTTTGAAATAATTTTTCTTGAGTTATTTACACAAAAAAAGATTTGTTACTGTAACCTTTTGCTCTTTGCTTTGAGCAAAAAGCTGTAATTGTTAGTTTTTCATGTTGCATATCAAAAAACATGATGTTCATAAACATGTTTTTTGAGTACCGTAGATTTGTCTATTTCTATTTAGCAAAAATCATCGAAAATTTGAAAAAAACATTAAGATTAACAAAAATTGTAATTAAATTTAAAAAAATTTTAAGTAGCCAAAATTATCAAATTTTGTCAAATAGCTTATTGCCAAAAATTGACGAAAATTCAAATAACAGTGTCAAAAACTGTCAAAATTGTAAATAATTTCCAATTTATTCAAACTACGTCATATTATTATTCAGATTAACAAAGTTTCTAAAATTTGTCAAAAATTGTCAAAATTGTCAAATTCACAATTTTTTTTGACAAAATTTTATAATTTTGCTTGTTTAATTTTTTTAATATTTGTGACATTTTTTAAAACTTTGTTACTATTTTATTCAATTTTTACAAACTATTTGTGTTAATTTTTTACAGAAAGTTGTGTAACAAAGTTTAACAATTTTGCTTCTTTAAATAGTTTTTGTTAAAAAACTGATCGGTTGTTTGGTTATTTCAAATTTTTTTTTTTGAAATTGACAGTTATTTTAATAATTTTTTAACATTTTTTGTTAATCTTAATATTTTTACTGAATTTTTGCAAGTTTTTAATATTTTTGATAATTTTGATTTTTTTTTTAATTTTTGACGTTAATTTTTTTTAAATTCTTCTAAATTTTTTGACAATTTTTTCGACAATTTTTGTTTTTGTTACAATTTTTTCAAATTATTGACAAATTTTTATAATTTTTGGCAATTTTAAAATATAATTTTTTTTTATTTATTTTACAATTTTTTATCAAAATTATTCAAAATTTTATTATATTTCTATAGGGTTTTGATTTGTCACACTACAATGTCTAAATTTGTGAATATTTGTACTTGGCCCCTATAATGATCTGACAACAAGAAATAATTAAAAAAAACTTTAAAAGCATTTTTATGAACATTTACATGTTTTTTGTATTGGCCCTAGATGGTCATATGAATTTTTGAAATCGTTGGTTCTAGGATGCTAAAAAATTGGTACCATTTTTTTATTCATTTAAATTTTTAAATGATTTTCCATTTTAACTTGAGTGGTTTTTGAAAAATGTATGAGCTAACGCTCAAACATTTTGGTACCAATAGTGTTTAACCTACATATATAATAACAAATTTTCAAAAGTGTGGAATTCAAAAATTCAGGCTTAAACCCTTAGGGTACGGGTACTAATTCTAATATTCTCGGTTCCATATTTTCTCGTCAAGCACTGACGGTATCAAAAAACTTGGGTGCGAATTCNCTCGTCAAGCATTTATGTATGGTATCAAAAAACTTGGGCCCGAATTCGAAAAGTATGGTAGTCAATAATCAATATATTAAAGACATATAGCTATAGCTATTACGTTTTTGAAAATTTTTAATCCCTCGAGGGANAATTGAGGATATTATTTCAGCTAAATTTTGAAATTTTTTAATCCCTCTCTTTTAGATACTATAAAATTTTTATACCAAATTTTTATGTTCAAAAAACCATCAAACTGGACAACACTGCTAAAAATATGTAAACATCAGCAATTTGACAAAGTCGGTTTAATTTGTGGTGATAAGAATTTGTCGTATATTAAGGGAAAATGAATCTACCATTAATATCTAATGCAATAATATCGATATGTGCCTATTTCCTGACTAAACGGATGATTCCACGACTAAAAGAAATGTTCCTGAACGCCAATATGTATGGGATTGACATGAATAAAACCGAAAAACCTAAAGTGTAAGTGCAATATCACGCAATATTAACTGATAAGAAAGTGCATTTTCAATTTTTTTTAGGCCTGAAGCTTTTGGAGTAGTGACGGGATGTATTTTCCTCATTTCACTCTTCATTTTCATTCCGATTCCCTTTCGGGGTACTTTTATGGACAAAGATGAATTTCCACATCATAAGGTAATATTAATCTAATTAGGTACACACTTGTGTAAACAATATTTTCGGTTTTTAGTTTGTTGAGTTGATAGCAGCAATGTTGTCGATTTGTTGCATGATCTTACTTGGATTTGCTGACGATGTCTTAAATTTGAGATGGAGACATAAACTTTTGTTGCCTACAATTGCATCATTACCTCTTCTGATGGTATACTACACGAATATAAATTCGACTACTATCGTTCTGCCCGTTCTAGTCCGAAGTTGGCTAGGCAACATTCTAGACATAGGCTATTTCTATTACATTTACATGGGAATGTTGGCCGTTTTTTGTACGAATGCAATCAATATTTTGGCTGGAATCAATGGACTAGAAGTCGCTCAATCGATTGTGATAGCGTTATCTATTATAACATTCAATTTCATTGAAATGATTAGAGGGCCTTTCAGTGATGCCCATCAATTCTCGTTGTACTTCATGCTACCGTACTTGGCGACTACTTTGGCACTTTGGAAATATAACAGGTTAGTGAAATAAATATGTTTCTCGTTTTTAGGTTTAAAAGTAGAACTTAATGTTCGTTAGCAATTTAGCATGATTCTGAACGAGGAATGATCAAAAATAAGTCTAATGAAAATGACGATAAGTTTATCAAGATTTTTTGTTTGAGGGGTTATCATATACATATTACGTAACGTCTTGCCTCTGTAACAGGGGCTAACAAATTGACCCCTGAATTACGTTAATAAAATATTTATAATTGAAGTAGAAACATTTAAACAAGCATTACGTAACAAATCTTGTGACCCCTCTATCCTTATCTACTTTACGTAATTTATGGACGGCTGCTAAGGTTCCGTAATGAAGAAAAACTTTTCTTACAAAAGTAGTCCTAAATTCCAACCCAACTTGTTTGATCTAATTTTTTTTTGAAAAAATATATTATATTTTTATTAAAAATTTTGATTTGTTCAAAGAAAAGTAACTTTTTTTTGTTTTTATTGAAAACAGTAATCAATTAAAGTCGGTATAGACTGGACTTTATGATAGGGCTAGAAGTTTTTGACGTTTTAAAAATGAATTAAAATTACCGATTTTTCAAAAGGTTTTGCAACGGTGAAATTGACGGCTTTTACCAATTTTTCCTACAAAATGTTTCCGGTGTTTCCCTATATGTATTTTAAAAAAAACCGACAATTTTTGTGCCAAATAATAAAATGAAAATATTCTTTCAATATGATATGTGCTTGTTTTTGAAGCATTTTGCCTAACTAAGTCATCAAAATTAAGATATTATAATCTATTAATGCCAGTCCTGATTTGAGCACCTGCCTGAGGCTTAGTATAAATTATGATATTTGCTTGAAAAATTAGTTTTAATATTTCTTTCCAAATACTTGATTCAAAATTTGTTTGACTTTTTTTTTTTAAATATTNAATTAGTTTTAATATTTCTTTCTAAATACTTGATTCAAAATTTGTTTGATTTTTTTTTTTAAATATGGGTCAACGCTTGAAAATTTCTTCGGTAATTTTTTTTAGGAAAAATTGATAAAAGCTATTTACTTTATCGTTGCAAAACAATTTTTAAATCGGTAATATTTTATCTAAAAGGGGCCGAAAGTTTTTGAGAAGACCTCTAAGGTCCTGATTAATCAGAAAGTAATAAAAATGCAATAATATATGTCAAGGTTAAAATAATCAATGCTTTAATTGTTGAAAACCAAAGCTATATGTTTTCAAGGAGTAAAACTTTCAAAATAACCCCCTAGGAGTGACTCCTACACCAATTTTTTTTTATTTTCTTCACTTGATTAATTTTTTTAAATTTTTATTATTTTTATTTGAAGAAAAAAGTTGGTATGCCCAAAATCTCAAGGTGAAAAAATTCTTACAAATTATTTTACTCTTCTAATAAAAAAACACAATTGCTTTTTAGTTAAATCTTTTACTTTTTATTAGTTATTCATTTGATAATATACCATCATATTTCATTATATAAATTACAATAGCTAACTACAATTTTTTTTTGCCCGGCAAAAGTCCGTTCAGTCCTTTTTGATTTACAACCCCTGCAATTAACCAAAATACTCATCATCCTCGACATTATCGTCCCACCTCGCAAACAAATTAATCACAATATTGTCAAATTTCCAGCTATTATTTCTGACAAACGAGGGGAAAAAGTATTTCTGGTCATAATGCTTTCGAATTTTGATCAGATCCAATTTATTATCTAAATATTTGCCGGTTGATATCAATTTTTGTACGTACTCCTCGTTGAAAATTTGGGTATTTGTCAATGGAAGATATGAAGCTGATGATTGATTATGATAACTATTACTAAAATTACTAATATTTAAAGCTAAAAATTGTAAATATTTCACTATGTCGATCGGTTGATAACACATTTCACAGAACCAACCTCCGTAATGGTTCAAATCACCAACAACCATACCCCCTGGGGTACCTCTTTCCTCGAGTTGAAGCATTCGTTCTGGGTCCGATTTGTAGACTTCATCCAGAATGTTTAATTGACTTGCAACACTACCAATCACAGTATTTTGTGGATGCTGCCAGAAAAACCCGTAGACATTGTGCTTCAATCGAAATCGAACAGGTTGGGGCCAGTTGTCATACCAGCGAAAATAGTTTATGGCTTTCCTATTTAAAATTTCATCAGTTTTACTAAAAATCAATATATCATCGTCATGGTGTAAGTCTTTCAAATTGATAAATTTCTTCATTTTTCGATAAATATTGCGTGCACTGCACGTTCTATCTTCCAGGAAAAGAATTCTGTCCTGGTGAGCCTTTAAAAACCCTGTATTTGTTACATGTTTTCTAATTGAAAATCGACTATCTATTAGGTTTTCTGGTGACTCCGATGGGCGGGGTTGTAGATCACACAGAATGAAAAGGTTGACTAGTTCAATAAGCTCCTGAATTTGAATTTCTAGCACTTCCACACTCAAAAAGGTACTTTGAATGATGTAGAATATCTTTTTTGGTATTTTTCGGAAATTCGAAGAAACGTTCAGTGGGATTTTTGAGGTCATAAAAGCTCGCCATAAAACTTCGGGTTGCCCGCAGTCTTTTCCATGCCACTCGGGTTGGCAACTACAATTTGAATCACTATCGTCCTGCATCACTAAATTACTATCAGTCTTGTTTCGGAAATGTGTTCCTTCGATAAAACATAGCTTTCTATGCTCATGATTATTTCGGCCTTTGTAGTGGATTGGCCTGCAATAAAATGACAAATTTATTTTAAATTTTAAAAATATTTAAAACAAAATATAAAATGGTTTAAGAAGCTTCTTTGTATTCAATTTGGTTGAAAATTTGAACCTATAGAAACTTGTTTATTTATTTTGGTAAAAAAAAAATTAATCCAATAGTCACTATGCAAAATTTAGCTATGTGTGAGAATAAAAATAATCGTCGGTAATTGATTTTTATTGGAAAAATCACGATTTTTCGCAAATTTTCCAGCTTTTTTCCCAAAATTTTAATTTTTCAAAAAATAAGAAAATTTAGGATTATTGTACCCAAAAAATAATTTTGTTTTGGGAAAAATAGCTTATTTATTAAAAACAATAGTTTTGTTTTTGGAAAACACCCCAAATCAGATTTTTTCCTAAATTTTTCCAATTTTTGCTACAAAATTGCCAAAAATTAGGAAAAATAGATTAAATTTTTTTGGGAAAACCCCTGTTACGTATAAAAGTAGGGCTAAAAAGAGAATGATGGTCAAGTTTAATCAGAATTGTAAATATCATTTTTTTTTTAGAAAAGTATTCTGTGACTTAAGAGATCCCATAAAACATTTTACAGGTTGTGAATATTAATTATTTTCCAAATCCACTTTTTACATTTTTTAGTCCGTTTTTGGCCGTTTTTCTTTTTTAAATCTGGTTTTTTCCTAAATCTTCCAGTTTTGCCAACTTTTTTTTTAACTGAAATTTGTAGCAAAAACTAGAAAATTTGGAGAAAAATCAAAAATTGATTTTTATTGTAAAAAGCCCGATTTTTCCCAAATTCTCCAGCCTTTTACCCGAAACTTTTAGTTTTTCAAAAATTGGAAAATTTAGGGATTGTTCTAGCTAAAAAACCATTTTGTTCTGGAAAAAATAGTTTTTTAAAAAAATATTCCTATCTCTTTTGGTAAAAATTAGATTTTTTTCCGATTTTTGCCACAAAATTGCCAAAATTTAGGAAAAAAAATTAAAAAATTTTTATTGGAAAAACCGTTTTTTTTTTTTAATTATTAGATTTTTTGGTAAAACTGGACTGGAATGAGAAAAACCAGATATACCACTGAATCCAACCCTAAAAGGGAAATTCTGCTGCTGCTATTGGATTTTCATGGTTCATGAAGAAATTAGACCTTAATTTTTTTTTACTTTTCAGTCCAACGACGTCGACTCAGAAAAAAATAGGGCCAACATGTAGAAAAGCAAATTGGATCATATNAAAAGGGAAATTCTGCTGCTGCTATTGGATTTCATGGTTCATGAAGAAATCAGCTCTATTAGACTTTAATTTTTTTAACTTTTCAGTCCAATGACGTCGTCTCAGAAAAAATTAGGGCCAAATATATATATAAAAGCAAATTGGAAATTGAGATTACNTCATGAAGAAATTAGACCTTAATTTTTTTTTACTTTTCAGTCCAACGACGTCGACTCAGAAAAAAATAGGGCCAACATGTAGAAAAGCAAATTGGATCATATCTTTTTAGTCAAAAGGCCTTTAATAGTTACAAAATGCCTTATTTTTAAATTTTAATATTAGAATATATAGAAAATAACGTTAGACTACCCAGCGTCCTCAAAAAAGGACACTCAGGTCTCTGTCTGAGACAATTTAGAATCTTAGAATTATATTTTTTTAGAAATGAGCATTATTTAAGGTATTCCTCATTTTAAGGTCATGTCCTAAGAGATCCTCAGTGTCCGAAGTTTCGAAATAGTATAATAATCATTTAAACCTTCTATTTAAAAAATTACCTGAAATATTTCGTATAATTCTCCAACTTTACAATGCTCTTCGTTTTAATCAGCTGAAATTTTGGATTTATCCTCCCACCGATCGATGACGATGTCTGTCCTTCATCACCATTTTCATACGCCTCCTCAGCCGAAATATTCGTAATGAATTTGACTGTGAATAGGGATGAAAGTTGGCCATTTGAACCGTCATCTTGGCTTGCGATCAGTGAACCGAACAAAATGAAGACAGATATCAGGAATAATTGCAGAAATAATAAAATCCATAAAAAGAATTTGGCATCCAACTTTCGATTGTTCAAATACATTTAAAATGAGCACTTTTCACATTTTTTCTATTGCTTTAACTATTNCCTCTTTACCTGCATTACGTAATTTTTGGACGGTCCTTTATTCGTTTTGACCATTTTTTAAATATTTATTTAACAATCTTTTACTATTTTTAATTTCAATTTGACTAAACTTCCATTTAGACTAGTAGAATTTTACAATTTTGGAAGAAATTGTTGCTTACGGGTGGTGTTTTGTTTATGAATGACTCACCAGCCTGCAACTACGTTCAAGGAAGAATAGAAAATGATTCCCAGTCCTTATGATTTTGACATTTCAACATATTTTCATGGGGGAGATGTATATATATAGCTGTGAAGAAGAGCATAAACATGCAAACGATAACGTCATCTATTTTTCTACAGAAGAAGTAATTTTATGGGATGTACAAATATACAGTTTGAATTTTTTTAAGGCTTATTTTAATTTTTGAGGAATAATTTTCCATTTATCAATTTTTAGGGAATAATTTTTCATTTTTGACTTATTAGATTTTTAACAAAAAAAATCAAAGTCAAAATTTGGTAATAGAAAATATCATAATTGAGGATATTTGTCAAAAATTGACCATTGTCAAAAATATGTCCAAATAAAGAAATTTGTGAAAAAAAACTCGGTTCAAAAATTGTAAAAGCGTAAAATTTTTTTAAAATTTAGTAAGAAATATTGGTNGGGATGTACAAATATACAGTTTGAATTTTTTTAAGGCTTATTTTAATTTTTGAGGAATAATTTTCCATTTATCAATTTTTAGGGAATAATTTTTCATTTTTGACTTATTAGATTTTTAACAAAAAAAATCAAAGTCAAAATTTGGTAATAGAAAATATCATAATTGAGGATATTTGTCAAAAATTGACCATTGTCAAAAATATGTCGAAATAAAGAAAAAAAAAAATTTGTAAAATTACAATTTCGACTAATAAATTGGTCAAAATTGTAAAAATTGTCGAAAAAATCATAAAATAGTAAAAGATTGTTAAATAAATATTTAAAAAATGGTCAAAACGAATAAAGGACCGTCCAAAAATTACGTAATGCAGGTAAAGAGGGAGGGAATCAAAAGATGGCTATCATCAAGATAATTTTTTTTTTTTTTTTAAATTTCAAGTTATGTATGGACGGTCAAAAAATAGTGGCAAAAAGTTGGTCAAAAATGGAAATAAAATAAAAAAAAACAACATAACTTTGGGTTTCTATAACGAAAAGCCGAAAAAATAGGCCCAGAATGAAAAGACTGATCGCAAACTAGGCCGAAAGTATAAAAAGCGATAGTTTTACTGAGCCGAAAATGGCCATTTTCGGCCCACTTAAAATTTGGCCCCTTCGGGTCATTCGACCTTTTTATTTTCGGCATTAAAAAAAAACATGTATAAAAAGAGGCAAATTTTTTACCAATTTCTTCCGTTTTTGACCATTTTTAATCTTTTTGACAATTTTTGTCCCATTTTGACCCATTAAAAAAAAATATATATTTTGAAAATTGAAAAAATGGTNGGCCATTTTCGGCCCACTTAAAATTTGGCCCCGGGTCATTCGACCTTTTCNGAAAAAATGGTCAATATTTAAAAATAATTGGTTAAAAATGGTAAAAAATAAAAAAAAAACATAAAAAAATAAAAAAAAACATAAAAAAATATTGATTGGAAAATCTAATAGAAAAGGTTAACAAATTTTATTATTTATTTTATTCATATACCATTAATTTTATTTTATTTAAGAAAAACATAAAAACTTCTCAATGATTTTTTATTTCCTTTCAGATACCCATCACAAGTTTTCGTTGGAGATACCTTCAATTACCTATCAGGCATGACATTTGCTGTAGTTGGCATTTTGGGTCACTTCAGCAAGACCGTTCTTCTTTTTTTCATCCCACAAATAATCAATTTCATGTATTCCGTTCCTCAATTGTTTCATTTTGTGCCATGCCCTCGTCATCGGATGCCTAAACATGATCCAAAAACAGACCTTTTACATTGCAGCGTAACTAGATTTAAGGAAAATGATTTGAATATTTTGGGACGCCTCTGCTTCAAGATATTAAAAATACTAAGACTAACCAGATGGCAACAGGAGTCAGACGGAACAATAGTGTGTACGAATTTCACGATAATCAACTTTGCAATTATACTAACTGGACCTATAAGAGAGGACAAATTAATGCGATTGCTCATAATTTTCCAGGTTTTCTGTACGGTTTTAGCGTTTGCAATTCGGTATCCTATGGCCCAATTTTTCTACAATTAATTGATTTTATCGTGATTTTTAAGTTAAAAAATGTTTCTTTTGGATTGACGTATACCAAAGTTATTTTTGTCGTTTAATAAAATTATTAGGATTATTCAATATACATTATTTCTTCCTCCTGGGGTAGGCCCCATAATTGAATGTGTCTTTTTGTTGCGAATATCATGTCCTTCCCCGTGGGATGAGTCGACAGAGAATGTACGACTTCATTTCCCATTTTCAGCCTTCTGATGTCTTTCCCTTCTAGGAGGTCCCAAATTACAGCACAGCCCTCAGCAGAACCAGAAATAATGTTAGAATCGCTGTTTATTACCCCACATTCGATATGATAGTCTTCGGTTTGATGGCCTTTGAATTCTTGTAAAAGTTCACCGGTATCGGTGTCTATAAGGCGAATAGTACTGTCTAGACAAGCTGCCAACAAACATTGTCCATCTGTTGTCTGAACTAAGTGGGTAATTGGGACCCCTAATGTATCACAGGTCAACTCACCAGCTCTTAGATCGTAATGTCTGATGCTACCGTCTAAAGAGCTAGAAATGATTTTGTGTTCTGTTACAACAAGCGCAGTAATACAGTCCTTAGCCTCTCGCATCGTTTGAACAGGTTCCAATTTTCTGGTCCTTATGTCCCAACACATGACCGTATTATCTTTTGAACCAGATACAGCTATCGATGAATCTTCATTGAATTTTACACAATTTATACCTCCTGCGTGTAATCGCAGTCTTCTTACAGGCTGACCCGTTGAGACGTCCCAGTATATCACACTCTTATCTAAACTAGCCGAAACAATAAAGCAACTATCGCAACTTCCGACAGCATCGGTTACTTCGTCAGCATGACCTCCGTAGGTTTTCAGCAGCAGTCCCGAAAGTGGGTTCCAGAGTTTCAATTTCTTGTCAGATCCACAAGATAAGCAGTAGCTTCCGTCCACTGAAAGGTAATAATTCATTATTTTCAATAGTTTTTGGTCTATTTTAATAACTCACCATTATATCTAACAGCCCTAACGGCACCTTGGTTGCAATCAATCTTAATTCTTCGTACTAGATCCATTTGTAAGCCCTAGATTTCAGGATTGGGGCTTTCTCGGTCCTT
>JXOU01021197.1:3002-13283 GCA_001014815.1 Chaoborus trivitattus | reverse complement strand
TTTTTCAGGGTCACCTGATATGGACATATAACACTGAAAGAAAAAATGTGGGGTCAATCTTGCGCACTTGGTGGTCCTTGAAAATGTGTGTAATCTGAGCTCAAATGTAGTTGATATAACCCCAAAACATAAGCATAATTTGAACCACATTGACAACATTTTGTGGGTAGCACTTATGTTAAAGAGTTATGAGTTATGCTGCTTATCTCTTTTACCACATTCAGTGGGTATGAACACTCATAAATGTGGTCCAATATATTTTTGGCCAAAAAACGTTTTTAATGCTTAAATTTGTCATCACGTGGTTGAAAGTTGAAAGCATGTTGACATATCATGTTTTAACACGATGCACGTGTAATGTACATTTTTTACATAAAAAAAATTAACATGAGCACGTGATTGAAATTGAAAATTATATTGGCACATCGTGTTTTGACATGTTTCATGTGTAAAGTACATTTTTACTTGAAAAAAAAAAGTTTTTTATTGTTTAAAATTGTGATCATGTGATTGAAAGTGAGTCACATTTTGGCTTATCATGTTTTGACACGTTTTACATGTAAAGTACATTTTGTTTCTTTTTTGAAAAAAAAAAACGAATTTTTTTTTTTTATTTTTAAAAATTGCTTTCACGTGACTGAAATGTTGACAATTTTTTTTATTTTTATGTTTTACATGTAATGTACTTTTTAGACTTTTCATTCAGAACAGAAGAATATTTTCAAACATATTGGCATGTCATGTGAACAAAATAAATGGCTCAAAAAATTTAAAAAATTTATTCTTGGATAATATGTTAAAACGTGTCACACTGCATTTCTGTATTGTACATTTTCCTGAATTAGAACAATATTATGTTTTTTAACCAATGTTATTGCATCGTGTATTTACTACATTACTGAGACGTACATTTTTTCTTTCTGACAATCTAAATAAATATTTTTTTCTACTAAGAAACAAAAGAATATTTATTGACGAAAACATTTTTGCCTTTAACAACAATAAAATTTCACAATCCAGTCGCCATACGGTCATACGGTCACAGTGCTATTTTTAAAATAATGTACATAAAATAGTTTTCGTGAAAAAAAAGGTGGATTTTTCATGTTCATTACTTTCCTCAAAAATTAATATCTATGAAACCTGTAAATTATATGAGCATAAGGAAAATAAAAAGAAACGTTTGATTTGAAAACAATAAAAATTTATTAAGGAAGTATTTTATTTATTACAAAATATGTTTTTTCTATATCTTATTATAAGTTTAGTTTTTTTTATCTATTATGTCTATTTTTTTAAACAAAAAAATTTGTTAACTGAGATTTAAGCTTTATTTTTGAAAGCAAAGATTGTGCAAAATGATTTTCATCATTCCAAAATTAAAATTGTATTTTAAAAATAGATACATTGATGAATTTTCTATCTAAACCACCTATCAGACACTTAGTTAGTCTTCCCAGAATGATAGTTAAAAAAAAAGTAATTTAAATGTTTTTAATTTTTCGTAAGACAAAACTCTCTTGCTTTTTAGTCAATTTCAATAAATATTTTTTCTTCTTGCACATACTGACAATCACATTGTCGATAATTTTATCCATGTCATCTATTTTTTTACTAGGACCCTCAGCATTGTCATCATAAATCTCTAAAAAATAAGTTTCAAATAATGTACATTTAAAATTAATTATTTCTCATACACTTACTTTGAATAGAGTCCTTGATATAAGAGGGTACTGCTGGTCTTTTATTATCCTTGATATAGCCGTTGGCAGACATGCATAGTAAGACTTCTTCTCCAAAGATTAAATTCATAGCTTCTTTCACCATGACTTTGTATGACGTCTTGGCAAATACGGCAATTCTTTGGTACATGTTATATTTCATGCTGTAATTTACAAGAGGTATTTCTTCAATAATATTAGTGTCAGCACTTTCATCGCTACTGTCAGATACTTCATTTTCATGGCTCCCTTCAAAAATATCTTGATACTCAATATCCATTTTTTCTTCTCCACCAGATGTATTTTCCTTAAATTAATAAAATAATTTGTAGCAAATATGTACATTGTAAACGTTGTTTTAAAAATATGAATTACCAGTTCTATTTGATCCTTGATCTTTGACAAAAACATTTCAGCTGTATCATCTTTGTTGAAACCTCCTACGGCCGTATATATTGTCTTCAGGACATCCAAGTTGGCTCCAAGCCTAGACACGGCTTCATTTCTTTCAATGATAAGTTTACTTGTAGATTTTTCCAGTAAAGTTATTTTGTTTGTTTGCTCCTTAGTTAAATTTTCCGTTTGTAGCTTGTTTTTTTTGTTAAGAAGTAACCTTGTTTTTTCATTTTCCGCTACTAATTTTTCGATTTCAAGCTTCAGCTTCTTCTTGGACTCCTGGAGATTTTTAATTTCATCTTCATTTTCTCTCTGTACTTCTGTTCTAGCATCCAGTTGGTTAATTAATTTTCTAATTACGGCTTTGTATTTCTTACATTTACCTTGATAATTAAAAAATAGTTAAGGAAAAAATCTTTATTACATGAATTTAACATTAAATTAATTTTCTAAAACTTACATTCTTTTTTTTCTTTTGATGTAATCACCTGTAATGTACTTTCGTTATTTGTTACTATTGAAGCTTCTTTGTCATCAACACTAACCATTTTTTGCAATAAATCACTGGTATTTGCAAAATATTCATCGTCCTTGCTGCAGTTTTCAGCTATAACAAAATTTAAATCAATTATTTCTATAATACTGACATGTTAATGTTATTTACATTTATTACAGTCAAGCTTAATTTCCTCTTCTTTCTCACATTGTGGAACATCTAAAATGTTGTTAGCATCTTTGTCCGCCGAAATTATAGTGGATTCTTCCATTTTAAGAATTTTTCCAGATACACAAAAGTTATTTATTCAAATGGCTGATTTTTAAATTAAATAATAATATAATAACGGCTAACAATTTCTAAAACAATCTGTTCAAGTTCTAAATTTGATTTGGTAGGTCTATCTACGTTTAAAGTTAAACACACAATAAAATAAACTTGGAAAAAAATACACAGTCTCTCTATATAATTCAATCGTTACCAGATTATATCTACTGAAAACTTGAAAATCAGGCTAATAAATCTTGGAAACTTGCAATAATGAAATTATTATAGTTGGCAGCCCTGGTAGATAATCTTTTTTGCGGGAAAATTTGTTTTAGACGTAATTTTTATCAAGAGGTTATAATTTGGTGATATTCTATGTTTAATGTACATGTTTTACGTTTCTTGAAAATGGTAGAATCTGTGGCTTCTTTGTGATTTATACTTCGTGTATTGTTAGTACTGTCCAACAATATTAGTAAAATCTTACACAACGAGATATTTTGTGTTTATATTGTTGAATTGAAATAGATTCAAAAAAAATTAGTTATGGAAGGCAAAAGTGCTATTATTATTGGAAACGATGACGGTAAACTTACAATAAAAAATGTAAAATCATTTTCTTATGTAGATTACTTTTTTTAGATTTTTATTCTGATAGTCAGCATTATATGTCTGATTCATGCAGTGAATCCAGCCATTCTCCAAACATAGTCACAGAAAATGAAGTATTAAAAGATACGACAGGCAATCATCTAAATGAATATGTAACAAAAGATTATCATGTAATGTACATAAATAAAATGAATGATGTATTGGCCATGGAAGAAAGACTTGAAGATACAAGAGAGAAAATAACATTGGAACTACAACCAAAACTAGAAAGTCTTAAGGCAGAAAATGAAGCATTAAGGCACTTAAGGTCAAAACTACTAACAGAACTGGAAAATCTGGAGCAAAAATTAAATGATACATCATCTAATACAGTCAAATTAATGCAAAAAACAGAAAACGATGTACATAAATTTGAAGAAATTAAAAGTAAGCTTATAAAAATCGTGGAAAATAACTATCAAATAGTGCAGAGTGTTACTGAAGAGTTCAGGAAATTTGACATATCACAAATTCTCACGCCCTGCAAAGTAATTTTATGTGATATTGGAAAACAGGTTATTCTAATGTATATTACATAGCCAAAGTTTATAAAACTTAGATATATTTTTAGGGCACGTTCACAAAAGCAACTGGTACTGGTACTAAGAGAAAGGTAGTTTGAAGATTTGTTTTTTCAATGATATTTTTTTAGTAAAAATTTATTTTCTTAAGGGTGAATCATTGGCAACTGTAAAAAAGGTTAGATTTGAAGAAAATATAACTGACCTAGAACCAGAAAAAACTTGGACTGTAAAGGTATGTGTGTATTACAAAGGCAATGAACATTGATTACTTATATAATTTTTATTAGAAACGTAGAAAAGATGAACACAGTTCCACAGAAAATGTCCTAGAATATGACTATGATGACTACTTTGACAAAACCACATTTGATGATTTAATCGAGATGGCTAAAAAAAGTTATGCTGAATATGTAAGAAAATGCTTAGATCATGTAATTGGTTCCAGATATCTAATACATTGTACAGCATCTGGGCAGTTGAATGGACTGAAGCGACCAGCTATTCCTTTAAAAATTAAAAAGTTCATAAATGGTAAACTTTTATAATACTGAGTCAAAAACAACAAAACATTAATGTATAATACAATGCACATTTTAGGATTATATAACAGCCACAAAATGGATTCCAAAAAGAAGGTTATAATGAATAATTTTAACACTGTTGCCAATGCTTACATAACAAAGCTAAGAGAAGATGCCGGATGCTTGGAAAATGAGATATCTCGTGAAGAAGAAAAGATCATCCTACAAAGATTTGTTGATATCTTACCATAATTTCTGATTTTTCAAAATTTATAACGTATTTTTATGTTTGAAAAAAGTTTTTTTAATGTATTTTACATAAAACTGAAATAAAAAATAAGTATAATATAATTCAACATGTAGTATTTTTACTGTGTTAATTGTTTTCCAGGCGCTAAGCAAAAGGAATTGTTTTTCGTAAATTTCATGTCCTATATTCAGCTAAATTTTAACTTTAACAAATGGTAAAAATCAAAAAGTATTTTACAATATGTAAATTGATGTCATTCAAACTTGTTTTAGGGTAATCATTATTAACTATTTTTTTTTCACACAAAAGTATTATGTTAAGTAAAGGCTTTTCTACTCTTGCGCATGATTAATTGCAATAACGTATTGCCACTAATGATCNGTTAAGTAAAGGCTTTTCTACTCTTGCGCATGGTTAATTGCAATAACGTATTGCCACTAATGATTACAAAAGCTTCAAAAAATAAACAATTTTTTTTAATAGTCTATAAATTTGTTTTTTTAATTATTTGTTGTTGTTAATATAAATGTATTTAGTTTTTCATCTTTTAATGTAGTTTACACAAATATATCTCAAAAATAAGGTTTCATACAGCTGACAATTACCCAGCTTTAAAAAATATGAAAATAAAGTAAGTTTTTTAATTAATTTTGTATCGGTTTAAGCTCTTCTAGGCGCTCTGCGGCCAATTTAATTTCNATATGAAAATAAAGTAAGTTTTTTAATTAATTATGTATCGGTTTAAGCTCTTCTAGGCGCTCTGTGGCCAATTTAATTTGTTCTGGGCTTAAAACAAGTGAAAGTCCTCTTTTAATGACCACTTTTTCAATGATGAGATTGATTTTATTGTCCAGATCCATGAATGACATTTGAAAATTTATAACGACGTCCCTATAAATTTCTATAAAATATATTTAGAAACCGTCAGATAATATTTTAGAAATTACTGTAATACGTACTATAGATTGAACCTTTAATATGTTCAGGTAGTTTCGGTCTTGGTATGCCACGTATAAATCCGTTTGCTGACATGAAAACAAAACTTCTACCAATAATTTTATCAAGTGACTCCCTGACAAATATATCTACATTAGTCATTGCAAATACGGCCAATCTCTCGTACAAGTCCTTGGTAATGACAAAGTTGAGAAGAAAAACGATTTCCTGAAAAATAGTTTTGTTTTACATATTTTCAATGTTTCATGTATTCTACATTTTTTACCTTTCTAGCATCTACCTCGTCTTCGTCGTCCGAAATTTCTATAACATCACGAAGTATCTGAAATGTAGCAAAAAAAAACCATCATATATTTTTCTTACGTATTTATCTTAGGGATTACAATGGAAAATCGTTATTTGAATTTCATGTTTTAAAAACTTGTTTCCGAACTATTTATCGGTTATTCTAAAATTTCAAAAATAATCTTTCTATAATTTTTTGTGTTATGCTTTACAAAGCATCTGACTAATATTTTGCAATGTACATTTATTTTATTGTAATGTACATATTTTGACTGTTATTTGAAATTTTACCTTATTTTCATTAGTAGATTTTGGGCGTTGTTCATCTTCGTGTATGTTAAAACCGTCTCGCAATGTCTTAAAGGCTCTATCAGCGATTATAATAGCTTTTTCATTCCTTGCGTCTCTTTCTTTAAGCTGCTTGTTAAGAGCCACGACTTGATTTAACTGCTTCTGACCGATGTAAATTGCCAAACGATGCTGCTGTTCTAGTTCAGTTATATCTTTTTTATGACTGATTTTGAGATTTTCAATAGTCTTTTCGTAATCTTGTTTTCCACTATCCAGTTCGTTTCTCAACTGTTTGTCGGTATGCCGATAGTCATCTAATGCCCGCAATAAAGATGCAATCTGGCTGTCTTGTTGTTTACAAATAATTTCAAATCTACTATTACAGGCACCTGAAATATTAATAAATATTGTTAATTACATCTGCTATTTTAGCCACCGTATATTTGCAATTGTCTATTAATCGGATAATATTTTAGACTCAGCGCTTATCAATGTTAGAGGAAACTGAGCCCTTTCAGAACATATTGATAACTGCCTGTAAAGTACTTGAAAAAATAAAACTTACAATTTATTTTTACTGGTGTTGTTGGTAAAAAACTGTTATTTTCAGGACTATCAATAATTGAAGACTCATCCATTGCTGCATCTTTTTATAAAAGAAGAGAAAATTATGCTTTTAATTATTCTCAAAATATTTGACAATGTAGAGTACATTTAGCGACCGGTAAATAAGAAAATACCTATCTGGAGCTCCTCGACGTCTGTTCTACCTCTTGATGATTCTTGTACAGGCTCCACTGATAAGATACTGGGGAAATCTAAGCTGCCCATTTCGTTCAGTAACTCTGCATCGGTGAGATTTTCCAACATTATAGTATCGTCATATTCAAATCCTTCCCAGCTCTCGCACATCTTACTAGAAATCGATCGAATTTGTATTAGAACCAAACATAAGTACTTTGTAAGCCACTCAAGAACGTGATAAATTCAAATCAGTGGTGAATCTTTTGTATTTATATCATTAATTTACTAACCTTTTGCTAATTTGTACTAAATAACACTTTTTCCTGGTTAAAAATTATTGTCATGTAATTAAAATTGTAAAACACCATCAAAAATCAAAATATCGGTGAGAAAAATTTAGAACGCGGCACTTTTTTAAGTTTCATTTATATTTTCGTTGCCAGATCTACAGTTTTTAACCCAAATTTTTTCTATAAGCTAACACACATAATTTTTAATTGCGATATTAGAATTGTTGATTATTCAGATTCAAAAAGTTTCAATTTCAACAATTGAAAAGAATTGTAATATTTATAATTTCTAATATATGTGAATATAATGCTAATTTTCGCGTTTTTTTTTTCGTAAAAAACTCTATAAATAATGATTTTTATTGCAGAAATCTGTTACCACTGCTTATACAGTTTTATTAAGTGAGGGATGGCGCCATCTACATTGTATCGCATTGGTAGATTGCACGTGTTAAATATCGCTCATATACAATTTTGTTTCAGCTACTCATAATTCAGAAACTAACAAATTCCAGTCCCTTGGTAATAATCATTCGAAGTTTTGTCAAAAGATAAGGATAAAATTTGAGGTAATAAAAATCTGTACATAACATTTTCTTAGTACATAAATATTTGTTTTATAGATATGTACAAAAATAATAAAGCTTCAATAGCTCAAGGTGAAAAACTGGAAACGCAAACCAACACTAGTGGTACAGATAGCAGGAATCTGTATATTAATGAACAATTTATGCAACAGTATTTTAAAAAGATGTACACTTTTAATGAGCTAGAGAAACAACTAAACAGTGAGCTAGATAAAATAAAGATTATTGCTGAAAAATGCCAAAGTTTAAACAACGAGCAAGTTCGCATTAGAGAAGAATTTGATCAATTGCAATCCAAGAAATACAGTATTGAGAAAAATCTAGCAGAAGAAGCCTATAAAGAGAATCAGTTGACAAAAAAACATGAGGTTTGGGTGATGCAAATAGAAAAAGAAATAGCCCGGCTAGCTGATGTTGATAGAAGAAACGTTAAAATTATTGAAACTGTACTGGAAACTCTAAAGCTCTGTGAGTTTGATGAACAACAAGGAAAGATTCAACTTGAAGACAAATTGAAGGATTTATCTGAAACTTCAATCAGTGAGGTTAAATTTAATGTAATCTACATCAGTTGATGTAAATAACAAATAAACTTATCATTATATAGATGCAAAACACTAGCGAAGGAATAGCATTGGAAAATCAACTACCCAAACCAGTCAGAGGAACACTAGATGCTGCTGTTTCAGAAGTTAACCCGATAGTACGAAGAAGAAAAATTGGATAATTTTATGAGTAAATTATATTATTTATTTGTAGGAAATTTCAGAGTATACGGAATATCGTCAGTATAAAATACATTATTCCAAACTGCAACAATTACGTGTCATTGCTGAAGCATCGCTGAATGGATTTATTAGAAGGGCCCTCATATTTTTAATTGGTGAAAAGTATCTTGTTTATAGTTCTGCAAATGGTATTTATAAGGGTATCGAATGGCCAGCCATACCAAAAAATGTAAAAGACGTGATTCAAGGTGAGCTTTATTATATTGAACAATAAATATACACAACAAATAAGATACATTTCCCGATTTCAGAAATATACGCCGATTTTAATTTGGGCCAAACACAAACGCTTATTGATAACTTTGATAATGTCGCTGACAAGTACATTGATGGTTTGCGTTCAAAGGCTGGCCTGAGGGGTCCAATAACATTGAGAGAAGCAGAGATGACCATGCAAAAATTTGAGAACATGTAGAATTTTATCTATGTGTACGTTAAAAAATAGCTAAATTAATAAAAATAAATATATATCATTTTTTGTTTTACATTTTTGCACTAAAATAAATTCACACTTTTGAAACAAATTTAACTTTTTTTTTATTTTTCCAAATGATATTGTTTTTACACCTTTTATTGGATTGCCTTCAAAAAAACAAAACAAAAACGGAATTGAATTTCAATGCATTTTTCTCCTTTAGCAAGCTTTCNCAAAAAAACAAAACAAAAACGGAATTGAATTTAAATGCATTTTTCTCCTTTAGCAAGCTTTGTGTCAATTACAAAATGATATAAACCTTTGACATAAATTACAATAAAAGATTTATATTTTTAACTTTGTAATATAAAATAGTTTCATCCCAATAATTATTACTTTTTTACTAAATTGCTTGAGAAGCCAAGCAATTTTTCTCAATTTAAAACAATACGTTTTACTTTAAGATTAAATGTAAATTACATCAACATAAATAAAACTTTATTTGACCTTTGTTCCTTTCAAAATTATTATTTTCTCTTATTTGTGCACTATATCAACGTTTTGATGATGTTCGGCCTTTTGTTAAGAAAAACGCAAAAATTAATGTTTTGTTAATCAATTTTATTAATTTTATTAATTTTAGAATAAACTGGTAACTATGCAGTAGAAAAGTATCAAAATTACAAAAAATAAAATGTAAAATTAAACCTTAAAAACAATATTTTTAGTCAAATTTTCATAATCTGACTATTTTATTTAGTGTGAGCTTTCAAGGTTTCAATTCCTAAACAATGAAAAATAATGGCAGTGTTATTGTACTTTACACTATTGAAATTTCCATTTAATCTCATTCTTCACTTATTTTTTGTAGTATATTATTATAATTATTGTCCGATCCTTTTAATGTCACGGTGTTGTCCATCCGTCTTTCGTTTAATACATAAGAAAAATAATATAATATATATCTATGGAAAAATTTTTAAATTTACTCCATCAATAAAAATACTGGAAAGCTAAATAATATATATGTAAATATATACCAAAATTTATTTTTTAGATTCTAACATATGACTGCAAAGAGTTTTCAGTTTTCAGAGT
>JXOU01021029.1:1131-11728 GCA_001014815.1 Chaoborus trivitattus | reverse complement strand
AGCACTTAAGTGCTACATTTACCATGCCTGCCCAGGATAGATATACAGTAAATCTTTTTCAATGGCAACTTTTAGTTGCCATACAAGGCGAAAATCTTTTCACATGGCAACTTTTGAATTTGTTTCAAAACTAATTGAAACCAATTTTATTAATTTTAAATCGAGTTTTTATACATTACTTAACATTATTAAACGCATTTCTGCTTAAATATGACTAATATACATGAAATTTAGAAATTTCATTTATTTTTACATACATTTTTATATGGCAACGTTGCCGTGTGGAGTGAAATTTAGTTGCTATCTGATAAAGTAGCTTTAAGAAGAGTTGCCGTAGAAAAAGATTTACTGTAACCAATAATCCTCAAATTATCAATGTTACATATTGAATCAACGAGGATTACAATTGCATCCAAAATTAAAAAAAAAACAACAAATGTACTGAAATTGTGCGACATTTACCAAGTCTGGCTAAATATAGTCAGTGAAAAATAATGTCAAAAAATTTGCAATTTTCATCTTATTATAATCTTTTATAAGACAAATTAATAAAATATTTTTATATATGAGTACATATTATGAAAAATTACGACCAATTCAGTTTTTTGGACTTTGAGACTTCAACCAAACGATTTTCGATCAACAATTAACAACACTTCGAGCGGTTCAAATCAATAATCAAAATACACAATAAATACTCACTAGGTCATCTTCAACAATTCTGAATTTTCTCTCGTCATCTTTGCTTTTTTGCTCAAATTCTTTTAGTCTATTTTTCAGGATTACCAAATGTGATTGCAGTCTTTGATACTAAAAATGTAGAAATATTTAAAATTAACAATTACGGAATGAAAATAAATGCAAATTACCTCGATTAAATGTGACATAAGCTTCGATTCAGCTTTATATTTATCCTGAAACATGTCTCCAACGGTTTTCGTGAAATTTTCCGACATTTTTTCAATTGATAATTGCTTTTTGTCAGCATCTTCTTGACTTAATACTTGACTAGAGGCTTCAACCTGTAAAAATACAAAACAATAAAAGAAAATTGGGAAACAACCATTAAAAAAATATCTATAGTTTATGTCCCAAAATTCCTTTGTTTAAAAAAAAAATAGGAAAAAATCTGGGGTAAAATGAGAAAAAACTCAATTTTTTTTGCATACCACCAGATTCATTTTGGAAAAAGACAGATTTAATTTGGAAAAAACTAGATTTAAAAAAAAAAAAAATTAATAATCATTTTTTTGAAAAAAACTGTTTTTTGTCAAACATTTTTAATAAAACATTGAGGAGAAAACGCAATTTTAGTTAAAAACTGGTCCAACCAGTTTTTTTTTGACAAAACAAGGTTTTTGAGAAATATTGATAAAAAACAAGTAAGCACACATTTGTGCGAATAAAAATTTGTAGTTATAAACAATTAGTATCAGTCCGTTTGGCCCTAGTTTTGATAAAATATTCATTTGTCTAAATAAATATTTGGAATGTTAGGTTTAAGAAACATTTTGAAAAAGCTTATTATATAGTAAACACACATGACTAGTTAGTTTTAAATTTTAGACTAATTAATATCAAGGAGCCCTCTAATATTAGGAGGAGCCCTCCAAAATAACTCATACGGGTTGAAAAATGTCAAATTTATTTTAAATTATGATATTTTTTTAAGACAAAAACAGGTACAAGCTTCTACAATTTACAGTAATGCTAGACTTTTTAAAAAAATGTTTAGTTTACCTTCATTAATTCATACTGCGCTCTCCAATGATTCAATTCACGTTCTAAAAATGAAATTCGATCTTCGCCATTAGACGTCATTGCTGAAGCAGAATTACTATCTATTTCAGCGTTTACACTTAGAGCATCTTCACTGCCAATCTGGAAATATAAGGATAAGAAAATGATGAATCCGCATCAATGATGAGCCGAATAATTATGGCCCAAAAAATAATGGGCCGAAAATCATTGGGCAAAAAAATTAAAGGGCCGAAAAATAAAGGGCCGAAAAAATAATGGCCCGAAAAATAAAGGTACGAAAAGGGTTACTGGACTTTCACTCGCGCTCACTTGGTCCACAGGCCCTTTTCGGCCTTTTTTCACAACCATTCTAAATTGTGCACATTACACGACAGTATAGAAGCACCCTATTCTTCTCTTTTGTCTCAATTTTGATGATGCTTTATGTATGCATTTAATTTGATTTGGAAAACTAAGACTTTTATTGTTTCGATTAACATTAATTTTTTGGTAAAATAAAAATGGAAAAAATATCACAGCTTTAAAAAAAATAATACGATCACAATTTTTTCTAAAAAAACAAAATCTCGTCTCAAAACACGTGAAAAATATCGCATAAAGATTTTTGATCAAACCTAGATTTTATTATAAATGTATCTAATAAACTAGAGGCCTATAATACTAGCCTATCATACTAGGCCTCTATAATAAACTAAAGAAAAAATAATTGTATCGATCTGCTCCTATATTTCTGAATAAATTTGTGAAGTACAAAGTTTTCCTACAATAAACTGTTTTTCGACCCTTTAATTTTTGGCTCATTGAATTTCCGGCCCTTTGAATTCAGCCCTTTACTTTTTCGGCCTATCGACCTCGACCCAGAAATGATTCATGTATAAAGAACTACATATGCATATAATTTACTTAATTAGACCTAAATTTTGGCTAAAAATTAATAGTTAATTTTACTACTTACGGTACTAGCAACTTCCGAAAGTTTCGATTCTAATTCCCCATTTTTCATTGCTAATAATTCAATTTCCTTCCTTAATTTTGTCTCTAGCTCATGATTCTGCAATGATTTGTTCTCGATTTCATGGTCCAATTCTTCCAAACGATTTTGAAACTCCCGAAGGTCAGCATTTTTGTCATCAATCTACAATTAAATACATGAAACACAAACCTTCCAAAATTTGAGTTGGTAATTTGTTTACCAATGATGTTAATTGGGCGTTTTCGATTATCTTCTTCTCTAATTCCTCCAACATAACTTGATTATTATTTCCATGATTTTCATTATGATTTTTCACTTTTACATGTTTATTTGGCTTCTTCATTACTTGTTCCAATTGCTCCTGCAAAGAGGCTACTCGTCGTTCCAATTGTTTATTCCTAAAACCTAAACTATCCGCTTCTTGGTCAGTTTTCCTCATCGAAGCCTCTTTTACCCGTAATGACTCACGAAGAGCTACATTTTTATTCTGTTCCTCAATTACGGCTTTCTTTAGAACACTGGCCTGTGCCCTCAACTGTAAATTAGTTTAATTAATTGGATTTTACAGGTGGCAATTATGATTTCAAGTGTTAAACTTACTTTGGAGTATTCTGTGGCTAATTTTTGATATTTACTGGAATTCTCAGTTTCCATGTTCACTACAAACTAATTATATGCTATTGTTTAGCTGAACTGCACTAAAATATCAAATGGAAATAGTAGTTTTCGACCGACTTTTCATTTTTGCAATCACCATTATATTATAAACATCAGCGAAGATTTATTATGTTTATGACCCAATGGAATAACGCCCACCAACTGTCAATTTATTATGTTATACAAATTATAACAGTTCAAGCGAGGGGCGAACGCGGAGACGTTATTTTAAAAAAAAAAATTAGGTCATAAATCCCCAGTAACGAAATACTGCGCATTTTATGAAAGTAAATAAAATTTATTTTATCTATTTTTATAAATTGCTGTAATTCAGAGGATTTAGCTTGAATAGGCCTTAATTTGGCATTATTAGATTGCATGAAATATGTGCTTACTAATCTGAACGTTTAGATTTAATATTGCGTAAGATTAAGGCTGAAAATCGTGCATTTTGAATCTTGGGAGAAAAAATGAGGCGGAATTTCGGCTTATGTTCTTACTTTGTTGAATTTCTTAATTGCTGGACCTTACAGGATTCTTTTGCAAGTCTTTTGGGCTAAATTCGTCGATAAAATAAAAGTAAAAAATCAATTGTACAATAACTGGTTAACAATTTTTTTTTTCAGATTTAATGTGATACGTGATAGTTTAATTCTCAAGACAAAAGATAGGGTAAAAAATCCAATTAAAGACATTGATGGTAATATAAAAAATCCAATTAAAGGCATTGATGGTAACATAAACAAGCAATAAATTTATTTAATACCTTAATTTGAAAAAATATTTTTTTTTTTTTAAATGCCGAATTTTTTTTTAAATTTAAGTTAAAAGAAGATGAATATGTAAGACTTATTTCACTACAATCAGCAGAAAATGGCAAGATACAAATAAAAATTGCAAAATACATTGAAAAAGTTGTCTTTTCAATTCAGAAAAGAGGGAAGAAATATTCAAATATTACTTTGTTTGGTGTCAAGATGGTATTCAAAATTGATGAAACGGTAAATAAAGTTAAGGAACCTGAAACTTTGTTAAAAAGTAAAAAACATATTTTACGAACTAACTTATAATGTATTTTTATTTTTATTTTTAATTGTGTTTTTACTTGAAAATTTACAAAAAAATGCTCATTACATCATTATCAAATAATAAAATTAAATGATTTTCATGTTCAATTAATTAATTAATCCTTTTTATATTGTTTCTTCAATTAAACAACTGTTTTTAATCTTTTTTGTTCAACATTTTTATTTTAGTTTTTTTTCGTTTTTCCTTGCAAAAATTATTTTTTCATTTTTTTTTTCTTTCATATGGCGTAAATTTCTGTTTTTTTCTTGAGGAATTCTCAAAGATATCTTTGAGCAAATCACTCAAGCTTTTCTTTTAATTATTATATAATTTTACTCATTAATCTGTACACAAGGACATAATAACCGTTATTTTTAGTTTTTACTAATCATTTTTTTTAATCGTATATTTTTTATAATAATTACTGAAGATTGTTTCAATTCAAAATTTCTGACTTCCGCAATTCAAAATCTGGGAAAAAGGGTTCTCCTTCATTTGAATCTAAAATCAATCGACTATATTTTCAATTTGTTTATACATTTTTCTTATAAGAGATCAAAAAAGACGTACATTTACTTATAATAAGTTCTATAAATTTAAATTTATTGATTTACTTGTATATATTTTGCATTTTACTTCTCAATTTAAAAGACTATTACCGAAAAAGAGACGGTTAAGTTGATTAATTTCTTTGCGAAAACCGTAGAGAAATTATTCAACTTAATTTGTTCATAAAATGTCCTTCCACTTTATGAGAACTAACGGTAAAAGGAATTTATAGGGTATTGCATAAAATTTTGACGTTTTCATTTTTAATTTTTGGATTGAGGATATTTTAATCAAAATTTCATCTTTAAAAATTAAAAATTTTTAAAAAATTTAATTTTTTTTTAAACACCAAATTTTTTTTAAATAAATTTTTTAGATATCTAGAAATAATCACAAACATGTCAAAATTGTAAACGTCATTTTTTGTAATAAATCGATCAAAACATAGAGAAAGAGAAAAAAACATAAAAGATATTTACAAAAAAGAAAAGAAATTCAAACACAAACGACGTGTTTAAATAAAATAATTCATTAATTAATAAAAAAAATTCTAGTGATTCTATTGGTGGGATTTTCTCTTCATTATTATCTTCGATTTAATTTTTTTTATCTGAAAATTTCCTTGTGAAATCAATCAAAACGTGTAACGCGGTACTAAAGAAATTAATTAACCCATTTTCAATAAAAAATAACAAATATTTGAATTTTGAATAGTTTTTCTTAGTTTTGGGATGAAACATAGGGTAAACGTATCCAAAATGAAAAAAAATTAGGTTGGCCTTTAAAAATTGTTCTAATTTTTTGAATAAATTTTGTTCTACCAAAATGTTTGATATTTTTTAAAATAATGTCAAGAATTTCATTAAAAAACCATTTTTGACAAAATTTAGTAATCCAACTTTTTAAAGCTTTTCAAAAATATTTAAGCAATTTCTGGTAAAATTTCTCTAAAAAAAGAATCCTTGCCTTCATTTTACTGAAATTTTTAATGAAAATTGGTCAAAGATTGATTATAAAAATTACAAAATTTTGCCAAAAATAATTAAAAAAATTTAAACAAAATTTGTCAAAAATTTATTCTTGTAATTTTTAGCGTTTTTTTTAAAGTTTTTTTTTTTTTAAATTTTATGCCCAAAAAAAATCATTTATACCCAAAATTCATCCCAAAGAAAGATAATTTTTAAAAAGTGCGCATAATTTTGATCTTAAAATTAAAACAATACATTTTTTAAACATTTTGCTTCAAATTGTTTCAGATTTTCACATTTTTCATAGTTTTTTTTTTAATTATTTGTTTTTTTTTTTATACTTTTTCATTTAATTACAATTACACTACTAACATTTTTGGTATAGTTTATACACACTTAAAATATAAATAGGAATTTTTTTGTTTTTATTCAATTTTCTTTCTTGATTATTTTTTTTCTTTTTGTACGAAAAGGAAAACATTTGAAACCAAAATATTGTAAAAAGTATCATTTTAATTCAGTTAATTAATTTAATTTTATAAATCACATACTTATCAGACGCCAAAGCGTTCGAAAGGAAAAGTCGGCGATGAGAAATCATCGGCTTTTGTCGGTGCCCTTCGGACGGCCTGATACTTAGAATAAAATTTTCATCATTTATATATTTTTTTCTTTAATCATTATTAATAATATGAAACACATTTTTCTTCAATATTTTTAGGGTACATTTTTATCAGGGTAGATTAATTAAATAATAAAAATCACATATGAAGCTGCTAAATTCAATTCAATAATAAAAAGTCGATGTTTAAAACATTTTCATTAACCATTTTTCTTCAGATGAATTGATTTTGACGCTTGAAAACTGTTAAATTGATTCTAAAAATGGATAAATAATAATAATTATTTTGTTATTTTTAAGTTACATCTCAGTTGTTAAGGTCGAAAATAAATTTTATAAACAATAAAATATGTTTTACAACAACTTTCAATTGTCAAAAACGGTCCATCTGAATAACAGGCCGTTTAAATTTTCTATGTAAAAAATTAATAATATAATCATAATAACAAATGATGATAAACTTGTTTTAAATCCAGCATTTCTACGTTAAAAGTGAGATTCGATTAATTCCCTACAAAAAATGTAATTCAAAAAATTGCCCGAATTTGAACAAATTTTTTGAAATTTTCTATCAGGGAAATATTTAAATGCGTTAATTTGGTAAAATATTTAACCGAAATTTGAGATGATATTAGTCGCTAGCAGATTTGAATTCTTTATCAACACCATCACGATTGTCATTAACAATTTAGCTAAATTTTATTTTTCTAATATTTATCTTTATACTTTTCATACAGTGAAGACTTTCTATATTACACAATAAAATATTAAAAATGACGAAAAAGGAACATTTTATAATCACAGTTTTTTCAACCTTGTTTGCACTAAAATGTTACCCATTTTTCAGACCTTTTAACTTGTTATTGACGAATGATATTTTTTTTTTAATTTCTCAAATTGTTTCAAAATGTTACTAGAAGTCAACAGAAACCGTAAAATTGAAGTTTAAGACTTTATCAGAATTAATAATATTTATTTATTATTGGAATTTCCCAAATAAAAATATCGACAGTAATTTATTTCATCGAGAGTTTTTTTCATAAAGTTTTTTTAATGAGGTTTTGCAAATTTATGTTGAAAACAGAAGTGTGAAGGAATGCATTACAGATTTTATAAAATATCAATCATTTTAAAGAAAACACAAGTGACATGAAAATAGACATAATTATTACTAAAAGTCTATGTTAGTAAAAAAATATGTAACTTTTTTTCTATAATAAAAACGTTACGTTATAATAAAAATTATCAATAGTTGTCAAAAATATTTAAAAAAAAGGCCATTAGTGTCAAAAACAAAAGAAATATACTAAAACCTATTGATTACATCTAAATTTTGAAATCATCTCAAATTTCTTGAATTAAAAAACTTATAATTTGCGAATTTATGCCAGATTTTCGTAAAATTTCAATTTTTCGTTTTTCTTTTTCGTTATTTTATAAAAAAATGGTAAAATAAATTAATTTCTACATTTTTAATCACAGAAAGATATTTTTCACTCCCAAATAAAAATGTTGACATAAATTTCACCATAGTTAGGTTGAAAAATTGTATACAATTTATACTTGGGATTTTTAATAATAGGAGTGTGAGAAGAAATTTCCTTTAAATTTAAATTATCTCAATTAAAGAAGGAAGAAAAACCTTAAAAAAAATCTAGTTCAAACTGTATGTTATCATCATAAGATTACTACTAGCACTACTACCACTATTATTATTATGATTATGATTATTATTTTGTCGGTTGATTAAAATCTGTTTCAAATTTGTGTGGCTCTGTTGCTCCAACTGTTGCCGCAAATGTGAATATGTCGAATTTGTATTTGAACTTCGGCCAGTTTTTCCGTTATTATGATGCAGCAATTTCAAAAAATTGGGCGCCGCCATTTTTGGCGCTCTGTGGTTATCCATTTGTTCATTATTTGCCATACCAGCAGCAATTTCATTTACATTTATACATTTTTTCATTATTTTAAAATTATCATTAACACTATTATTACTACTAGTACTACTACTACTACTGCTACTACTATTATTTGTTGTTGTTATCGATTTTAATTTGTTATCAATTTTATTGTTGTTATTATTTGTCAAATGGTTGATTAACAATGACGAATGTGGCGGAATCTGTTGACGTGATGTGCAAAATGAGGATGATGATGATGTATTAACTACGGCTGATGACATTCGATTTCAGCTCATTTTAACGCGTTTTCTTGGTGGTCCGATAGGTGGTATCTGTTGTGTGGCTAGGGCGCGAAATGCTTCGTTTATTAAATGGGGATGGGTCGTCACCATGTTTTTCCAGCCCACGGTCTCCATTACGTCTGTAGCATGACTGCTGGGAAGATAAGAAATGACAAAACGTGCATAAATTCCACTGATTCAACAGAAAGAATAATTTAATTTAAATTGTAAAAAATAATACTGTCAAATAAAAATTTGTCAAAACGTATGGGAAAAATATTATGGTAAAAGTTGTGTGACAAATTGTCTAAAAAAATTAGTTTTAACATGTCAAAATTTACAAAAAACATTGCCCAAATTGTCAAAAACATTGCCACAAATAATTTTTTTTTCCAAAAAATGTCAAAAATTGCTTGAAAAAATGACAAAAATTATCAAAACATTGTTTTTTTTTTATTTTTATTTGATTTTTTAAGGAGGCACCGACTACACCAAAAATTGTCAAAATTATCAAAAAATAACAAAATTATCAAAAATCGCAAAAATTATCAAAAATTGTCAGAAGGGAATATTGAAAATTGTGAATGACAAATACAAAAAGTGACCAGCGCAAAAAAATCAAAAATTACTGTCATAAAATGACAAGAGTGACAACAAAAATTGCCAAAAAATGACAGTTATATAAAATATCAAAAATTTCAAAAGTTGTCAAAAATTATTAAAATTGTCAAACTAATTTAAGTGTCAAAAAAAACATGATAAAAATTGACAAATTTTTCTAAATTTTACAAACTTTTTAAAAATTGAACAAAATCATAAAAAAAACTACAAAAATTCCATCAAAATTGTCAAAAAGCAAAAAAAAAAATCGAAAAAAATTACTGTTACAAGTGTTTAAAAATAAAAAAAAAGGATTCTACTACAAAAGGCAGAAAACAAAAAGGCAGAATAACAAAAGGAGGAAAATAAATTGATTAAATGCAGAAAATTAAAAAGGCAAAATAGGAATTAGGGGGAATACTAAAAGGCAGAATACTAAAAGGCAGAAATCAAAAAGGCGGAAAATAAGCAAAAAGGGGGCGCCGGGTGGACCGAAGCGAGCGCGCGCGATCTTCGGTCCACCCGGTGCCCCCTTTCTGCTTATTGTCCACTTAAATAATGCACAATTGTCATTTTCACTGTTCATTAGTGCGCAATATTCAAACATTGAACAATAAACAAATCTTTGGTGTCTTTTCAATTGCCACTCGTTTTGCGTAGAATATTATTGGATTGGAATAAATCGGCTTAAAAAATATGAAAAACCAAAAATTTAATTTAGCTTAAATCCATTTTTTTTATTCTTAAAGAAAGGGAAATTCACTCATTTTTGAAAATAATTATCAAAGTTGGATTAGCTGCCCAGTTAAATTTAATATTGTGATTTGTAATACATATTTGATTCGGAGACATGAATTTTTTTCGTAGATGTGAAATATATATGTACAGTAAAAACACGATAATTCGTTACACGATAATTCGTCAATCACTTAATTCGTACAGCAAAATTGTCACATAATTCATACAGTTACGACGTATGACGAATTATATGATCATGTATTTAATATTTTGAGTTTTCGTTTTTGCATTTAACTAATCAAAAGTTAGCTAAATTTGCAGGATTTAGCTGAAAAGCAGTTAAATATTTGTTTGTTTATTGTTTTCTTCATTAAAAACATGGTTTTTATGAACTTTTATGTTGACAAGCGCTGTATGAATTATATGGAATTCGTACAGGTTTTGGTCTCGTAGATGTATGAATTATCGTGTTTTTA
>JXOU01020908.1:1025-17558 GCA_001014815.1 Chaoborus trivitattus | reverse complement strand
TTGACAATTTTTGGCAATTTTTAACAAGTTTTGAAATTTTTTGACAATTTTTGATAGTTTTTGACAATTTTGACAATATATGATGAATTTTTGAATTTTTTTGATAATTTATGATAATTTTTGATACTTTTTAACAATTTTTGATAATTTCTGAAATTTTTTGACAATTTTTGACAATTTTTGGCAATTTTTGACAAGTTTTGAATTTTTTTGACAATTTTTGATAGTTTTTGACCTTAGGTTTTGAAATTTCTCTCAATTTTTGGCAAGTATTGACAATTTTCGAAAGTTTTTGAATTTACCGGCAATTTTTGAATTTTTTGACAATTTTTGTATCTTTTTGAATTTTCTGAGAATTTTTGAAAATTTTTTACCAGTTTTGATAATTTTTGATAATTTTTGAAATTTTTTGCCAATTTTTGCTAATTTTTTATCATTTTAGAAAAATTTTTAATGGTTTTGAATTTTCTCACAATTTTTGTCAATTTTTGAAATTTTTTGTTAATCTTTGATACTTACGGAACGTTCCGCTAGCAGAGATCCCAATGGGGCTCAAACCCTTAGGGTACTTATTCTAAAATTCTCGGTAAGCACTAGTGGTACCAACAAATTTGGGTCCCAATTCGAAAAGTGCTCTGCCAGCGGAACTGACATCGATTCCTTGCATAAGTCTGAAAGCAAAGCAACATTAATCCGAAACTAGGTTGCATATAAATAGGCCGAAAATGGTAAAATGTGCCAGAAAGCAACATAAGATCGAAAATAAAAAAGGCTGCCTAATATTACTAGGCCGATAATAAAAAGCCAAAAAGGCAAAAAGATCAGATGTAAACTACATATAGCTTGGCAAGCTGAAATAGAAACTAGAAAGTGCTTTCTTCTAAGATTTTTGCCATCACTGTATCAGCAAAAACCAAAAGTGATTGAGTCTTTTGTTTTAAGAAGCTATGAATTATACAAATTAAAACACAAAATTATTTAAAGATTTTTTATTTATATTTATAAAATTGAAAAAGGCTTTATTATTTTAGAACAAATTACAACATAAATGTACTTAGTTATTAATTCTATTTAGCCAATATTCAACATGTACAGAGATAAAAATTATTTATAAATCACCTACAGTAAAACATCCATGTAAAATAGAAATTTGACTCGAAACTACATAGTTCTTAAATAACGGTTTTGAAGGTGTTTTTCGATTTCCTATCAAAAGAAACAGGTCTTAATCAATATAGTTAAAAGCTTTTTATATGAATCAATCTATTTGATTCATAGGTCTTAATCAATATAGTTAAAAGCTTTTTATATGAATCAATCTATTTTCAGAACTAAAAATAGAAATAACCTATTTCTTTTAGAAAGTCGATACTTCTTTTAAACCATTGATTTAACTATTATTTATTTTAGTTTCTCATTAGAAAAAGTTTCAAAATTGAAAAAAGGCCAGAGTGAATAGTATACTTTTAGGCGACTTTAAATTTAAACATCTGCTGATTACAAAATATAATGTAAGCCCCAGTTTTTTATTAATGACTAAATATTTCAAATACAATATCTACATTTTTATTCGACATTGTAGCTCTTAGACCCAGCCTACGGAGTACGAACATGTCATCTTATCAAAAGATTTCATAGTTAATATGTGCCTTACATAATGCGAAATAGAATTCAGCAAAGGATTTGCCCATAAGTTATGTTACGCTGCTAGGAAACATAAAAAATATAACGCGGTATAAATATTTTGAAAAAAAATAGGGATATTGCGTGATAGGTGGTCGAAAAGTAACAAAATGGACATCTCCAAAATGGTTAACAATTTTACCATTTTTTATGTATTGCCAATCTTTTTATTGTTGACATTTTCAGTTTTTCCAAATTTTAATTTTTGGCAATTTTTTCTTTTATATTTTAAGAGAATTATAGTCAAAAATAAAAGAAAACCCAATTATTTGGGACATTCTTGACAAAATAAAAATTTTCCTAGATCAATCTGTCAATAACTATGTTTTGATACTAAAATTGTGGTCCATTATTGCAAGATGACTGTAGGTAAAAATATTTGAAATATTTCATCATTCTTTTCTATATCTAAGTAAAGATGTTAACATAAAAGAACTCAATTCATTATCTTGCGATCTAAAGGTACTGAATGAATAATAAATTCTTTTTGACTTGTTTTAATCATTTTGAAATTGTCAGATTTTTATGTTAAATTGTCAGATTTTTTTTNGATCTAAAGGTACTGAATGAATAATAAATTCTATCATTGAAAATAAATTCTTTTTGACTTGTTTTGATCATTTTGAAATTTTCAGNTTTTTAAATTAATGATTTTGTATATTTATAAAAATGTAGGGTAGAAAGTCAATGGAAGACATCTCTCAATAAAAGTTATCTGTCAGTATTAGACTCGCCAAAAACTATCTTTTTGACATTTACTTAAAGATGTCTTTCACTGAGATTCTACCCTATAGATATGAAAAAAACTAAATATTCCAATTACTAATAAAATATGCAAATTTTTATGCAAGATTGAATTGAGATTTTAGTAAAATAGTAAAAATTTATTATTTAATATTTATATAAAAATTGATCGTTCATGTTTCCAAAATCATTGTCCTTTGTCGAATAGCAAGAATAATTTTCGTAAATCCAATCCTAGTAGTTTCCTACTGTATCCTTATGATGAAGGACAAACTCCTGTCAACACGTTTCCAACGGTCATATTTGGTGTGATTGTTTCCAATGTATCTCGAATCTTTACATTCTTAATACATCCTTGGAATGGTTTTCGTGCAATCAGACCACGAATCTGAAATAAAAAAAAAGTTAAGTGTTTTAAAATACAAAAATTATAAAACTATGACATTTTATTAATTTTGGTACCAAAAAATATGGTTCCAAATTCGAAAAGTGCTCTGCCAGCGGAACTGACATAAAACTTTCGCATATCTCACCTTCGAAATATGAGGATGTCCACCCAAGAAGAGTGGTCTAGATGTGTCTGTTGACGAGTTGGACGAGTCTCCAATAGCCGGTTCAGATGTAATGTCGTTCACCTTGATAGTGATGACATATTTTGACTTGATAACTGTAATTGTACGCCACTGACCGTCGCAGAAGTTTTCATTGGTATCTGGTATATATTTAGCAACAAATGGACCATCACCATTGTCCACACTCAAATGGATTGTACCATTGATCATTTGTAGGATAAAGAAGGCCTTTTTGCCATGGACTGATAACAGCATTCCGGTCAATGATCTTGGTTTGACGTCCATACTAATGGTCAAATCATTACCGACCTTGAATTTCTCCCTCAATTTGATGAAACCAGCATCTTTGCCAAAGAATACTCCAGGTTCAACATCAGATGAACATGGAATAACTCTGACAATATTGGCCGGCTGACCAATGTCAGCATTATTCATCCTAATATTTCTTATGCAACCAACAAAGCTCTCATCTTCCCATTGGTCCTTGTTGAATTTCAAATTTATGGCCACATCTTCAATATGTTCAGGTTTGATGCCACCAATGTATAATGGACTTTGAACAATCATGTTTCTTGTATTACCCATAGACTCGGCTTCGGTCTCGTCTAGATCATCAACAATTAATCTGCCCTTATTATTTTGTCGGGTAAATTGAATCGTGTGCCATTCATCATCATCGTAACGGTTATTTGAGGACATGTTGGCATTGCCAGATCCACAGTTGAAAAGATGATAGATTTTGCCGTCTTTAAGATAAATGGCTATGTAGTCTGTGTGTCTATTATCGTCAACGTAGAATAGTAAGCCTTCGGGTTTAGCTGTTTTGAATTGGAACGAGAAGTCGTATTGCTTCTTCATTTTCATCACTGTATTGAATTCAATTCGGCTATCTTGACCGGTTCCGAAGCGATAACCTTCGTCAAAGCTCATTTCTTGGTCTGGGATTATTGGTAATTTACAAATTGGTTCTGGTTTTTCTGTTACCCTTGGGCGTTTAGTAGTGGTCGTTGTTGGTAATTCTGTTGTTGTGGGTTCTGTGGTAGTTGTAGTGGTGGCTTCTGTAGTAGTCGTTGTGGTAGTTGTTGTTGTAGTAGTAGTTGGTGAAGTTGGAGGGGCGGTTGGTGGTTGATCTGATGTTGTTTCTTCAAAATCATTTCTAATATCATAACCTAATGCATTTTGATCTTTTTCCTGAGTCTTCTTTTCCATCTCTTCCTCTTCAATTTCATTTTCAGTATCACTTGTAGGTTTCTTTGAAATTACTTCCGAGGTTCCATCGGGATAGTAGAGTGGAATATCGACTACATCATAGCTCATAATATCTTCCGAACATTGATCCAAAATGGCGTTAGTTTTGTCGGTTATTTCTGCAAAGTTGCTGAGCTGAGAATTAACGCTGACATCACTAATACATCCAGTGAAATAGGCAGCATTGGAAATGGCACCTCGGGGTGTGACAAAGTTCTTTGGTATGCCACCAATGTAAATTTCTCCTGTATTGATTCTTAATGGTGGAGGAGAAGAGGAAGTACTAAAGTAGTCCATATCATCAATGGTTAAAGCTAATTTGTCGGGTTCATGAGTGGCTACAACACTATGCCATTCTCCATCATCATAACGGTTACTCTCAGAAGTTAGTTCTTCTTTGTTACTTCTAAGAACGAGAATACCATCATCCAGAGTTAGTCCGAATGTGTTGGCTTGGTTATGAGTTGTGGCATAGAAAATTACACCTTTATGTTGCTTTGTGCGGAATTTAAGGTTAATACGGAGGTTGTTGTTCAATGTTGAGACGTTTGGCTGTCTTAAATACCCGAATTTATTAGGTTCAAACGACAATACCGATGAAACTTTGTCAGGGCAACCAGGTTTCGCGTCAAATGCCCTCAAGTTTTTGCTCAAATCAACATGTGTTCCCGAAATGGTAACATTGTTAATACACCCATCAAAATGTGCAGATGTTACATCGTTATGCTTAATTTTCGTTGGGAAACCTCCAAAGTACATTATTTCAGCCTGCTCAATAGCTGCACTTGGAGTTTCAATAGATTCCTCATTAAACAATTTCTTTCCATCGACACTAAGTTGTCCACGATTCCTGTCCCTACCAGCAATAACATGATGCCAGCGGTCATCATTGAAAGCCCCATCTGAGCCAATCGTTACAACTTGAGAATGTTCACCCAATTTGAATTGGAATACGATTGCGCCATCTCTCATTTCAACCGAAATAAAGTGGTGGTTCTTGCCAGCGTAGAAAAGTAAACCATTGCTTGTATCCCTATTAGCTTTGAAATTGAATTCTATTGACGAGCGCTTCTTGAATGAATAGCTACGAGCATCAAGAACGACATAACCATTTCCACTGAATCGGTATCCAGTTGATGAATCATGATGCGTAATTAGACGGTCTCGTTCTTCTGACCCATGGTAATTATTCTCTGCATCTACGAAATTCCATAAACCAACAAGTTCTTCACCAATTTTAAGCTCTTCAATTTGTCCTTCATAAGAATTGGCCTTAACATCATTTTGCATCTTATAGTCAACTGGATAGCTGCCAACAAAAAGACGACTATTTTTGTTATCCACGTCAAATGTAGTAAACTTCCCAGTTAAATTGGCCTCTTTTTCATAGAACACATCCTTACTATCATCGCCCTGTTCCCTGATCGTCAATTTAACCTTGTTTTCAACACGATCCACAATAGCTTGGTACCATTTGTCGTCGGCTACATATTTCTCACTAATTACCCTTTCTGGACCACTACCTAGATCGACCGATAAAACAGGGTACCCATTTTCGATTTCCAATGCCATAAAATCGTTTTTGCCCAACTTATTGTCTTCATTGTATTCATTGCCTAGATATACCAGCAAACCGTCTGGATTTGAAGTCTTGAAATACGTAGAAACTCGACTACTAGCGCCAAGTTGATTCATGCTTTCCGGTGGTTTAATTTCTAAGCTAGTATTTGGATAGAAGGTTAGACCGACTTTAATTGCATTAGCAACATCTCTTGCATGTTCAATTTGCTTTCTGAGACCGCCAATACGATCTCCAAGGTCACTCAAGACGGAATCTACTTTATCACGCTTTTCACCAATACTATCAACCATCTTGTTAATATTGGGAATTAAATTTTTGAATTTATCAATTTGCGCGGTAGTTTGCATAATGTCCTTGTTTGTTGTATCAATTTCTTGAGGAAGTTGACGAGCTTTTTGTATGTCATCCTTTAACTGCTCTACAATAGGATGCATAGTATTCTTAGCAGCCTTACACTTTTCAATAGCATCTTCAGCTTTTTCCTTGGCTGTGTCCCAAGTATCAGTATAGGATTCATTTGGAATTGATTGTAAACCATCATTTATGGCATTCAATTGGTCATCACTGGCGTCATTAGTGGCCTTGATCTTTTTCACAACTTCAGAAGTCTTTTCAATTCTAGGTTCCAAGTCAGTTTGGATGCGGTTCAAAAGTTTCATAGCTTCATTCAGAAGATCCCTTGAATCCTGGTCAGATAATCCAGCACGGTCATGAATACCCTCTGTCAACTTGTTAGCATCTTCTGCTAATTCCTTAGTTTTCTTAATTTGGGCCTGAGCAGCGGCAACCTCTTCATTTATTTTAGAGTATGCAGTTGCAGCCTTAAGGGGGTCTTCAGAGTTTTCATTGATATGAGAATAGTTGGCGGTTAACATTTCTGCCATTTTTTGTAAATCAAATGCGTAATTTTGTACGTAAGGGACATTTTGATGTATGTCCATGAATTGAGCATCATTCATTTGCAATTTCATTTCTATTTGGTCATTTAAAAGCACCAAAGTATTGTTAATTTTCTTAAGCTCAGCTGTATTTGTACGATAATCCGATAGAAAATCATCAGTTTCATCGAGATGTTTCTTACTATTTTCAATATTTTGAGTAGCCTCATTTACCTGAGCCGTAACAAGGTCAAATTTGGTATTCAATGATGCCTTGTTCTTGATGTTCAATGCTGCTATTTGTAAGTTTTTCTCAAGGGCTTCATTGCTCCAGTTATGGAGATCTTCAAGCTTGACATCAAACTTGCCAATATTGTATTTGAACTCATTGAGACGAATTTCTTGCTCCTTAACCGGTTCCAAAAACTTCTCCATGTCACTCAATAGTATTGTAGAGTTCTCAATTTGCTCGTTCAAGCTATGTGGCGTGACAGTATATTTCTTTATATTATCAAACAAGACCACAGCTTCGGTTAGTGCATAATCTGTTTTAGTCTCAGCTTCTTTTCCGATATTATGGGCTAGCTTCTCAACTTCGTCCACTGAATTCTTCATGTTCTTATTAACCAAGCGACAATTGTCAAGAATATCAGAAGCTTCTCTCAGCAGCTTGTCTCCCCTAGCATGTGAATCCTTTGAATTTTGATTGGCAAACGACAATTTGCGGTCCATGTTTTTAATATCCATTTCAAGAGCCTCAATTTCATGCTTGATTGGAGTCAAATTGACATAATTTGGATCTAGCTTTCTTACTTTTGGTTCAAGCTCATCAGCTAAATCATCAAAGTACTTTAGTTTTTGCGATGTATAGTAGTCTTCAGCAATATTCTTCATGTCACTGAATATCGGGTCAATTTCGGCCTGAAGGGCATCAGTACTATCTAAAAGAGCATGATGACATCCATCACATTCGAAACAGCCTTCATCTTGGATAAGTACCCAACGATATGGACACGAGTCACATTTCTCTCCAACGACACCAGACAAACATTCACATTGACCAGTTACTGCGTTACATCCCAATCCCCTTGAATAATCAGTGTTACATGAACATGGTACGCATCCTTCAGGTCCATAATTCCAATAGCCCTGAATACAACGATCGCATTGACGTCCTGTAACTCCGGGTTTACAAGCACATTTTCCAGAAGTATCTTCGCATTGTGTACTATTTGAAGCTACTCCGCAATCACAAGCTGTACATCCCTGACCACTTTCAAACCCATAATGGTCTTCTTCACATCGGTCACACTTTTCACCAATGACATTAGGGAAACAGTCACATGTTCCTATGAAGCTGTCACAATGCAAAGTTCCAACTGGGTCACACACACAATTTCTACAATCCTTAAGCTTGATAGCGTCGCCATAGAAACCAGGTGCACATAAGTTACAAGCAGTGCCAAATGTGTTATTTAGACATTTAAGACATTCTCCTGATCTTGAATCACATGAACCATGTTCTTCAGGATTGATATTACCGGAACAATCACATGGCTTACAAATTTCTCCTTCAGTTTCTGGGTCTCCATAGAATCCAGGTGCGCAAGCCTGACATTTTTCTCCAGTGTAACCTTCCTTACATGTACAATGTATTTCGCTTCCATCTTCCGTGACTTCACACGCAGTTGCAAAGTTATTTGATTCAATTGGTAACGGACAGGCGCAGATTCTACAATCATCTAAACTGCCAAAAGTAGCATTTCCGTAAAATCCTTCGATACATTGATCGCAATGATCTCCAGTTGTGAAGTGCTGACAATTTTCACAGATCCCAGTGTTGCAATCGCAAGTTTCAGCATGACCGTTACACTGACATGGTACACAATATCCACCATATGGACCATCTGGATCACGATAATAACCTGGTGCACAATCTTCACAAGAATATCCAGTGTAACCTGGAGGACACTCGCATCTTTCAACATCTAACTCTTGGTATGAGTCGTAATTATCCCGATCTTCATCTGCAAGGGTTAAACTCACATCAGATATTGTTGTAACAATGCCATGATCCCAATAATTTGCACGAATGAAAATGGCTTGTAAATCTCTTAAGACTACCATAAATTGTTCTCTTGTCACAGGCATTCCACTCATAGTTTGGAAGTTATTTTCCACCATTTTGACATGGCCGTTGAAAGTATTGCCAGCTGCAGGTTGCTCAGTACTTGAGTGCATGATATTCAAAGTTTTACCATGCAAAATTATGTCTGCTGCTATAATAGCTTCTCCATAAAAACCTGTAGAATAGTCAATTTTGTATGACAAAAGACCACCATAAGCTGTTATATGACTATTTTGATTGAGCAAAAAGTCAAGCATTCCAAAGTAAACGTTACCCGCCAATAACTCATCATTATCAACCTCGGACAATTCCACAATAGCCATGGTTTCATTGATTAGGATATCATCTTGGACGGTCCAAGGTGTTAAGAACATTTTACCATTTGTCACGTTAATAGTATTCAAGGTAACATCCTTCATCATGCTAACATTAAATGGCCTTAGATAAGCACTTTCACACCTTGTTGTATGACCAAAGCAGAAGCATTTTGTGCAGCCATCAGGATTGGAGTCCTTAAGATTATAGGTACCATCAACGCACTCATTACATTGCTTGCCTTGTGTATTTTTCTTACAAAAACATGTTTCATCATCTTGATCACAAATTTCATAAGTTGTTCCACGAATATCACAACGACATGGTTCACAGTCTGGGAAATTGTAGAATCCATATTGACATTTGTCACAAGAACGTCCGACTACATTAGACCTACATTCACAGGTGCCAGTATGTAAGTCACACTGTAAATTGTTCCTTTCAACACCAAGTGGATTACAATTGCACTCTTCGCACCCAATAATTTGATCAAAACCAAACGTGAATGGCATGCATTTGTCACACTTTTCACCTGTTACTCGCTCTGGACAGATGCACTCTCCTGTATCTTTATGGCAAAGAGCTGTAGATGGACAATCACATGGCTTGCAGTCTGGGAATCCATAATACCCTGTTTTACATGCTTCACATTGTCTACCTATGATATGAGGTTTGCATTGACATTGACCTCCAAAAGGCTCGCATTCAAAGCTTGTCGAACCATGATAGTCACATCCACACGGTAAAGCTCCACTGTTATAATCGGATGTTAGTGAAAATACAGACTTTTTGCAGAAATCAGAAGTACCATTCAAATGGATATGGAAATGATCTTGACCACATTGACGAATAAACTCTTTGGTTTGATCAAAGGTTTCTTCTTCCAAAAGATCATTGCTGAATTGATCGTATGGAACAAATAGGACATAATCAAACCAAGCTCCACTTGTATGACCATTTGCCAAGGTGAAATCAATACCTTCCTCCAAATCAAAGTATGGAATTCCATTTTCTTGGGTTAATAATGCACGACATCCTGAGTTTGAAGGGCAATGCTTGAGCATTATCTTACCATCATAGTTTTGCCTGTCACTTTCGATTCTGAAATTTATGTTAAATGCTGGATGATCTGGCTGATAGAATTTTACGATGATGTTATATCTTCCTGAGTGTGGTATTTTGGACTTGATATTCAAATTATCTGTGCTTTTGTCAAGATAAACGAGTTTACTTGTCTTGTCAAATATATCAATTGGCATTTCTTCAGCAATTCGGTCTTCATTATCTAACTCAAATTCAATTTTCTTAGATTCTGGTGCAGCACGATAGACCGTTTGGACACAAACACCATGTTGCATGACGCAAACAGAATTGGGATTAATGTAGTCAATAGTCCAATCCTCATATGGTACTGCTGCAATAGATTTAATTGCAATATCGCCAGGCTGCTCTAAAACAACATGAATCGGTTTTAAATCGTTTCTGTCGATGAAAAAGACCTTTTCTCGAGATTCTTTGTCAACAACAGGTTGTCTACATACTGTTGTGTAGGTACATGGGTACACAGTGACACCACCATCTTGTTCATAGTCACCTTCTTGGTTTACTTGTAGAAGTAATGCTTCTCCCTCTGAATCACTACTATTTCTATGTGTTATATAGTCGACCACAATAACATAACGGCCTGAACTGGGAACATCCAAATCATAACTCATTTTAGATTTACCGTTAGTTAAATAAGGTAGTTTATTTTCACCAATAATATCCAAATGCTGCCTGTCTGGGAAGTAGTCATTGACCTTTACGCGGTCATCACCATTTTCAATGAAGGCTTCATATACAGGGTTATATTGTTCAATACTTGGATATCTAAAGTGGCGACATAATGCAGAGTCTCCAATTTCACAGGGATTCACAATTTTTCTGGTTAAGATTGAAGCTTCATAGTACGCAGCTGGTAAAAGCACAAAATAATCCAAAAATATTGTCTTATTTGTTTTAATGCTAATCGTATATCGACCAGGGTCCAAAACTACTGGTGATGGTATTTCACCCTTTGCACCAGAAACCGTTACGAATTCTGGAGTTGACGTTGGCTTAAATAAGACCTTGGCAAATTGGTCAACCTCACTTGGGTTATCAGATTGAATCATAATATTGGCAACAACATTTTCTTGATTTGGATTCTTATATCTGATAACAACTCGATATACAGATGATTTCAAAATCACAACTTCATTGATAACTTCACTTTGTAGCTCCGACATAACGGCATAACCACGTTTGCTGAAGTCCGGGAATACATCTTCATGGAATTGGTAACGCACCTGAGCCCCACTCGATGTGTAACCATCTTCATATTCGAATTGGAATTGGTATAAAGAAGGGAAGTAATGCATTGTTAGTGGATAATCACAGCCTCGGCCAGCGATTCTCGGATGACAACGACAATTTCCATCGGTTTTATCACAAACGTTATCCATAGCTCCTCCAATGTCGCATTCACAGTCCTTACATCCAAACAGGTTACTACCATATAGATCGAATGTACCATCTTTACACATGTTACATGTCCTTCCTTTAACTGAAGGTTTACAGGCACATTGACCAGACTTAGTATCACAAGTATCCAAAGCACCAACTGTACCATCGACAAAACAGTTACAATCCTCACATCCATGAGGATTTGAGGCATTGAGATTCCAGTACAAAGGCCTACATTTATCACAAATTCTACCTTGAACCCTTTCCTTGCACTGGCACAATTCTCCAGCTGGGACGGATCCACAGCCAGCAAATTTGGCAATTACACCAGCAGGATCACAATTACATTCCTCACAAGCTGGAAAATTGTAAAAACCTTCTTTACATTGATTACAGGTGACTCCATCAAAGTTGTATTTACATTGGCACTGGCCTTCCAGATTACAAGACACTCCTGTTCAAAAAAAGATAATTAAAACATGTGCTTTTTTATAAAGGTTTTTGTTACCTATAGAACCGTGTGTATCACAATTGCATGGAAGACATTCCGGATAGTTATAGAATCCAGCCAAACAATTAGTACATTGACGCCCAGCGAAATTTTCCAAGCATTTACATTTTCCGTTAGCGTCACAAACCGTTGACGAACTACCAGCATTAGAACAGTTACACGGGACACATTCAGGGTAGTTGTAGTATCCTGGTAAGCATTGATCACAAAGTGGTCCTCCATACCCTTCACGGCATAAACATTTTCCATTTGACTTATCGCATACTTCATCATAGGTTCCACGGGCATCACAATGGCAATCTTAAATGTAAAAGATAAATTTAAAGTATTACTCATTGCAACAATTATTAGATTTTTTTAATATAATACATCATATTGAAAATTATTAAAATATACTAAATACAAATCCAATAATGGATTGTAAGCTTTTTGCTACGTAGATCAATATATCTGAAGACTACTTGTATTGAATTTAACATTCTGTCAGCTTCCTAAAACATATTTATTTGAACAATTGAAGCACTAAAAAATTATAGTATTTGAAAAACAAAATGGTAGAAAAANGATTGTAAGCTTTTTGCTACGTAGATCAATATATCTGAAGACTTGTATTGAATTTAACATTCTGTCAGCTTCCTAAAACATATTTATTTGAACAATTGAAGCACTAAAAAATTATAGTATTTGAAAAAAAAATTTAATTAAAAATTAAAGTTTTGTTAGTTTTTTCTTATTAGTAGAAAAATATTCTACCATTTTTTGGATCTCATAAAAATATTTTCACTTACTGTTTTTCAACTCATTTGATTAATCAGACTAACACAGTTTGGTAAAAAATAATAGCATTACTATAGGTATTGGCAGGGCATTAATTTTAATGAAAAAAATTAAAAGTGAAAGTATGCATCCATTGCTGGATCCTCATAGCCCATATTTGAATATATCTTAGCCTACACTGAACCTATCTGCCTATTTTGCTTTTTGCCATAGCATTTCCTTCCAAAACTGANCTCCACCGATCATGACCTCCTGATCAAAATTGGTGACTNCTGGATCCTCATAGCCCATATTTGAATATATCTTAGCCTACACTGAACCTATCTGCCTATTTTGCTTTTTGTCATAGCATTTCCTTCCAAAACTGACATTTTAGAATGGATCACCGATCATGACCTCCTGATCAAAATTGGTGACTCCAAGTCTCAAATTTGGCGTCATTCGGGTGAATATTGCGACCTGGGGTGACGCTATGAAATAATAAACGACCAACGAATGGTCAGGAGGTCATGATCGGTAGGGAAAACATACTGCAGCCCTTGCCCTGTGCTGAAAGTCAGTTTTAAAAGGATATGTACCTATAAGCTTTTTGGTATAATATTCCACTGTTTCATGTCTCATATAAGGGTGCTCTTAAGGCCAAGTCAAAATAAACTTACTTTAAGTACCTCAAAATTTCANCAGGAGGTCATGATCGGTAGGGAAAACATACTGCAGCCCTTTCCCTGTGCTGAAAGTCAGTTTAAAAAGGATATGTACCTATAAGCTTTTTGGTATAATATTCCACTGTTTCATGTCTCATATAAGGGTGCCCTTAAGGCCAAGTCAAAATAAACTTACTTTAAGTACCTCAAAATTTCAAAAAATCGGTTTTCGCGGTCTAGGAGTCACCCTTCAGGAAGTAATCTTCAGATAAAATGTTTTAAGGCTGAAAAATATTATCTTTCAGCAAAATAATTATCTCAATCGGAATAACCGTTAAAAATTTATTAAATAACAGTTTTGGTTTTAGGGCCTCAAAAGCCTCCTAAATGGATGCCTTTTGGGTCTAGTCCATACCAACTTTACTTTTTGAAACAACTCCTAATTTAAAACCAAAATATATATTTTCAAAAAGTTATAAATACTTACATGAACATTTAGGATAATCGAAATAACCATTCTTGCACTGATCACAGTGTTGTCCAGAATAATTTGGTTTGCATGAACATTGTCCCGAAGATTCGTGGCAAGAATCTCCTTCTGAACCAATGAAATTACAATCACAAGGCTCGCATTCAGGGAAGTTGTAGTATCCTGGGGCACATTCACGACAATGAGATCCACCAAAATTGATCTTACATGGACATTCTCCATTGACAGCTTCACAATGATAACCAATTGTACCATTCAAATTACATTCGCAAGGTCTGCAGTCTGGATAACCAAAGTGTCCATAAGAACATGCATCACAGTTTGGTTCTTGGTATTCTTCTCTACATTCACATCTTCCGGTTTCTTCTTCACAATTTCCGGTGGAATAATGATAGTCACAGTTGCATTGTTGGCACACATCCGTTTCATTCCAATGTTTTCCAAATGGCCTATAAAACGTACTCTTACATTTATTACAATTGATACCTGAAATAATCCATGTTTTATTAATTTTGGTCCAATAAGATTGTTAATCACTAATTACCTTCGGTGTTATCTTGACATTCTGTACAAACGCCACCTCCTTCATAATTTCCATGGATATCAAGTGATAAGCTCTGTTCATCTACTTCTTCAGAATAGACGCACTTGTCGGTATGTCCATGGCAGTTGCAAGCTAGAATTTAAAGGAAATATTGGTTAAAAAATAACTGGAATTTTCCAAAAATTGAAAGATTTTNCTTGTCGGTATGTCCATGGCAGTTGCAAGCTATAATTTAAAGGAAATATTGGTTGAAAAAAAAAACTGGAATTTTCCAAAAATTAAAAGATTTTACCCTAAATAAAAATAACGGTAAATTTTGGAAGGAAAAAAACACCCAGAAGGTGTTCTTAGAACTTTTTACCAAGAATTTGAAAAAAAATTAGAAAAATTTATTTTAACATTTTTAAAACTAATTTTCTCTAGAACTTTTGATTTCCGTTAGAGGGTGTAGCGATATTTTCTATCTATTTATAAGGTAGTAACAGGAACTATGTAATGCTAAAAATATTTATATTTTTAACCAGTAAAAGATACAATTTTGTTTAGAGTAAGCGCCATAATAACGCTGGTGGTGAATAAAATGTAAAACGAAACGTTGGGTAATATAGATCTTCAGAACCAATTTGCATTTTTAAAGAGCTGTTTTTAAATTTTGAACCTTTAAAAACTAGTGATTTCTTTAATAACATTAACTTACGTTCACACAGGAAAGGATTTTCCTTCGTATTCTGACGCCACTTCTTTTGTACAAAGCCTTCACAACATTCAGCACACTGAATGCCACAGGTATTATGTTGGCACTGACAAGCTAATATTTTCTTGGGCGATCTTGGATCCAAAAGTCCACAGGTACTTGCATGACCGTTGCATACACAGCGACCCCCAATTGATATATCCTTAATTGAGTAGAAATACTGTAATGAAAAGTGATATTTATTAGAAAAGTTCCAAATTTTTTAACCATATTTATAATCTTACTCTTCTGGTAACTGTAGGGTCCTGTCTAGCAACTGACATTAAATGACCTAGCAAATTTTTGGTACGCAATAAACGCAGTCTAACATTGGTAGCACGAGTCCATTCTTGTAGAGTTATAGAATTGAAATAATTTCCAGCTGAAGGTCGATTATTTAGCAGACGAATTGGAATTTCACCACCTTCCAATGGGACAATTTTCGAATATTCCGTTGTACAACTAACATCATTATCGTTTTGAATAGGTCTCAAACTATCACGTCCAAAGTATGTTTCACAATCGGCATAAGAGTCTGAAAAGTGTTGCCATGCATTCCATGTTTTACCGTAATCGCTTGATTTTTCTAGAGTCCATAATCCAGGACGTGGTGAATTACCCATACGAATATACAAGTAGGCAACATGGAATTCCTGAAAAAATATTATTCATAAATAAAAAATAGACTTATAACAGCTGTTTCGTAAAATTATGTGCCACAACGGTCAAAAACTGGCCAAATAGGGGCCAGAGCAAATTTCATTTCTAAGTTAATATCATAAATAATGTATGTGATCCACAGAATAAGAAGAAGCAGAGCAAGAATTTAAAAATATTACAGAAGATAAAATCTGAAAAACGGGGTAGCCAATAACCCTAAAAAAATTAGTCAAAAATTCAAATTGCGCGAAATAAAATAAATCTCTGAAATTCTGATATTTATTCAACTAATTTGACCAAGAAAAACAAAATCCAAAAACTTGGTCGGAAATTCTGAAACTCATTCGACTAATTCACTAATTTGACCATAAAAAAAATCCAAAAATACCTTTGAAAATAATTCATGAAAAACAGCACTTTTTCTGGTTATTTGGCCACCCTAAGGAATATTACCACTTGAAACAATTTTTGAATTTATTCTCAAACATTTTTAAGCCCGTATTTTTTTCAATTTTCCAGGTTTTTCCAAATTTTTCCTGA
>JXOU01020842.1:0-10466 GCA_001014815.1 Chaoborus trivitattus | reverse complement strand
CAACACAAAATGGTTTAAATGTCATACCTCGTATCCCTAAGATACGTTACGCAATTAATGAACGGTTACTAATTTATATTAAAAAAGCCTAATTTTCAACTTTTTTTTTGCAGCCATATTTTTCAGCAACTGTTTATACTTAACAAGTATGAGTATGATAATTTCGGTTTGTGTTTTATGCTTCTCCAAATCAAACCACTCATACCCTGTACCAACATTTCTGAAGACAATTTTGGCCGTTCAAGACAACAGCCTTTCAGGAATAACGGAATTCATACAGAGTTACAAGGTATTTCAGCACAATACTCGACGTAAAATTGATTATAATATTTATTTTTTTACTAGTCCAATACCAACAAGCTATCCGAGGACGACGAAGCTAAGAATGATTTAGCAGAAGAAGATTCCAACGATGCCCATCAAATCATTAGAAAAGAAACAACGATCGATGAGGATTGGATGAAATTGGCAATTGCTTTAGATCGTTTTGCTTTTATAATTTACAGCATTATTTTTGTTATTTTTGCCATTTGTTATTCAGTTTAATAAAAACAAATATTCTAACCTTAAAAAAGATCATTTACTAGATTAATCGTGTAAAAAGTACAAATTCAGATAATTCATTTTTTGATATTTACAGGAATGGAACGACGATAAATTGAAATGGAATCCTGAAGATTATGGGGGCCTACAAGTTATGAGAATCGGTCAAGATGAACTGTGGAAACCAGATATTTACGTTTTCAATGGGGCTAAAGGAGCCGATGTGAAGCATTTCGGACCATCAAATGTTTTAGTGCACAGTACGGGTTCGGTAATATGGGTACCACCAGCCGAATTAAGCGCTTTTTGTGACTTGGACATGAGATTATGGCCCTATGATGAACAAAAATGTAGCTTGAAATTGGGTTCTTGGACTTATGATGGCTACAAAATTAATTTGAAACAGAAAACTGATTCACATGAAGTAATTTGAACGTTAGAGGTCGTTTATGAATTACGTCACGTTTTTCATATGTAGCATAGTATTAGTCCAATCTTATTCTATTACCAAATGTCTAAATAATAAGAAAAAATTGCCAAACTCTAAACATGTTTTTCTAAAATGTCAAATATGTATTGTCTTTTTTTATAAAAAATGAAAAAAAATATTAAATTTAGAAAATTTGTTAGGATCTTGCGTCATAAGGCCGAATGGTCATTAGGCCGAAGCTCACTAGGCTGAAAATTCATTAGGCCGAATAGCATTATGCCGAAAACTCATTAGGCCGAATACTCATTAGGCCAAAAACAGGGCCGGGGACAAGTGGACCGAGCGAGCGCATGCGGCCTNCCGAATGGTCATTAGGCCGAAGCTCACTAGGCTGAAAATTCATTAGGCCGAATAGCATTATGCCGAAAACTCATTAGGCCGAATACTCATTAGGCCAAAAACAGGGCCGGGGCAAGTGGACCGAGCGAGCGCATGCGGCCTTGTTTTCATTAACGTTGTTGACAATAGGATAGAAACTCAGTGAAAGACGGCGGGCAAGCCCTCCGGCCCTGTTTTGATTACTTTTGTCGACAAGAGTATCAAAAAAGAAAAAAACAATAAAAAAACCAATTTGTCAAAAATGGAACTAAAACGGAAAAAAATTTGTTCAGTTTTGTTAAAATAAGGAAGCGAAAAGTATTAATTTTAGCGTGACGTAATTAATGAACAACCCTTTATTATATATCCATGTACAACCCCTTATTATATTGTGTCTTCATTGCATGTATTCTTGTTTTTTAGATCGATTTACTAGTCAAAAATAACGAATGGGATGTCAAATTGATAGTGGTCAGAAGAAATGAAAAATTTTACTCCTGTTGTGCGGAGCCTTACATCGATATCCAGTACAATTTTACACTAGTCAGAAGATCTTCAATGTATCGAACGGTCTTTGTGAACCCAGCTTCGGTCATTATTTTAGTAACATTAGCCAACTTTTGGATTTCAAGTGAAATTGGAGCTAAATTAGTCATAAATGCAATACTATCGGTTATTATTTGTATGTTTTTGCTGTATTTTGCCAGCCAACTACCTGTTATGGCTGGGAATACTCCTGTTATTGGTAAGAAATATTGAATTATTAAACATTATAGAAAATATGTACAAGGAAAATTTAAAAAAATTACGTAGTTAGAGTTGAATTATTGGAAAAATATTTAATTTTAAATGAAATACATATATATTCAGGCACTGTACAGTGACCTCTCAATTTTAGCAACACATCGAAAGAGCTACTAAAATCACTTGTTTTTTCTAGTGCAACGTAAAAATCACAATTTTTATAGGTTTTTTGGATTTTTTCTAGCTTATTTTTGTTGAAGTAGATTCATCAATGAAAAATATAAATTATTTTGACAATTTTCGCTATAAAGGACTAAATAAAACACAGTTTAAAAATCAAAGATAACCTCTTAATATTTTACTGTCGATTAAACATCCCAAATTGTTTGACAACATGCTTTTTGTGCTAAAAACGGTTACCTTTTCAAAGAACAATGCAATAAAAGAAAAAAAATAACTTTTTTGCATTGACTTTTCTGTTGCTCTTTTAATGTGATTTACACTGAATGAACAACATTTTTGTTGCTAAAATCGAGAGGTCACTGTACTTTAATTACGTAACGCAAAAAAGGAATTTTTCTGAAAAGTAGTATTCTTGTATTACTAAATTTTATTTCTATATATTAATTAATGTTGATTTTGAGGACAAAACATCTTAATTGAACTGTTTTAACTTCGTTTATGTATAGACTATACCTGATTCACTTTTTCCCTAATATTTTAATTTATGAATTTTTCTTCCAGTTTCATTCTACAGTACATCACTAGTTCTTATAGCGATCAGTTCAATAATTTCCATTGCAACATTGAATATGATAAATTCAAAATTCAGTATGCCAAACAATCTAAAACAGATTTTAAACCACAAAATCACCACCGGATATTTGCTGTTTTCGCCAAGTTCTGATTCAACTTCGGACGAAGCTAACGAAGATAAAAACGAATGGAAGACGCTGGCTTTGGTCATAGATCGTGTAACTTTTCTCATTTATTGCTTAGTTTTCATGCTTTTGGGTGCGTCGTGTCTATAAAATAAAATTCGAACAACATAAAATTAGTAAAAAAATAAAATAGTTTTTTTTTTAATTTATAAATAAATAAATTTTATTACTGTAATTATTACCATATTTTTGTCTTGAGTGTGATTTAAGAGTTCTATGGTACGATCCTCAAAGCATCATCTTTTTTTTCATAATTTTAATGATTTGTAATGTAACGTTTAACAATGTTTATAATAGTTAACCCATAAACTAAACTTTAAGAGAAATATACAAAAATGATAATGATAAAAAAGCGATTGATACTTTTTTTCCAATATTCGATTATTACTAATATCTATTTCCAATATTTGCTAATTTCCTGTTATATGTATCTCATTTAATTATTATTCGCAGGTATTTTTACTGATCGACAACAGTTATCTCTACAGGCGGAATGAATCTCCAAACGTGCGAAGAAGTATCTGATGATCCTCCAGTTTCTAAAAAAAAAACAAGAAAATAATTATTTTTATAAAAATTTTATGTCCTATTATTTAGCTTTCGAATTCAGAGTCATTACAAAAAATAACTAAATACAAATCCAAGAATGGATTGTAAGGTTTTGCTACGTATCCAAAAATGAATATATTTTAATTAGTCGTCATATACGACTTATACAACATTCTGTCAGCTTACTTAAAAATAGTAACATGACATTTAATTGTACGAATTAATCACAGACTTTTTAAAATTGTGGTTTTTGCAATCCCTTAACACATTTTTGAGCTAAAATTTATTTATTTTTGCTTGTGGAGAAAATTATTCTGCAATTTATGGGATCTCATAAAAATGTTATTATTTATTGTTCTGCTTTGATTTGATCTNACACATTTTTGAGCTAAAATTTATTTATTTTTGCTTGTGGAGAAAATTATTCTGCAATTTATGGGATCTCATAAAAATGTTATTATTTATTGTTCTGCTTTGATTTGATCTATCAGACTACAAAGTTTGGTAAAAATTTAATCATTAATATTAATACATGCAGAACATTGATTTCAAGAAAAACACTAAAGTGAAAGTATTCGTTNTCCACACCTTTTTGAAGAAATTTATCCTAAAACTTTTANCCTCATAGCCCATATTTGAATTTTGTCTTTTATTTTACTATTTTACATTTTCGTGAAAACAAGAATATTTTTAAAATAAGAAAAATTTCTATTTCTTTTTCTTTGAAACAATAAAAATAGGATTCTACCACATTAGGGAAGTTTTGCGCTCATTAATTTCACCTGCGNCAAGATAAACCTTGAAAATTCCGAACACTGCCTGCGGTCTTCATAATTTAAATTAGCACAAAAGAATCAATATTCATGAAACTCCAAGGACCAGAGTGATCTCCAAAAACTATATTTTCTTCAATAAAATGGGTCGTAATATCCATATTATGTATATTATTGACATTGATTCTCATCCAAATAACTATTCTTACCTGGTGAACGACACTGAATTTCGGCCTTAAACCGTCCAGGTGTAAAAAATATTATTGAACATTCGTGCGATGTTCTTTCGTCTTTACTCAAAGAAGGAATGAAAATACTAAAAAAAAAAATTAGTTAAAATGAGTATAAAATGTAGTAAAAAAAAATATGCCTTACTGATTCGGACCCGACATTGTAACCCTTGTCTCTAATCGATAATTTTGTATCCCATTCTGATAATCCTGGTAAAATTGTATCGAGAGCGTCACATTATGCAGAACTGACGCTGATAAATTACAAATGCTAACACTTAATTTTATGAATTGGCCAGTAAGACAGGTCACTTCGGATTGGGGTGCTACTTGTTGATTGTCAATTTTTACTTCTGCAAATAAAAAAATAAAATATTATTACAAAAATATATTTTTTTAACATATTTGGCCAAATACATAAGTACAAAACACTACAGACTACACGGATGACTTTCATTGTCTAAAAATGTACTAAAATAAAATAAACAATGCATTAATTTTTTCTCACAAGGGAAAGGACATTCGGCTGCTGAAAATTTGCATCGAAAACTATTGCAGCCTAAAAGAGCGCTATAAATTATTTTCAAAATCACTAAAAATTTCACCCCAAATGATATTAGTAGTACACTAATTCAGCCTACAAACACCCCAATATGGTCAAAAACTAGTTTTTTTTTTTTTACGTTTTTAGTAAAATGTTTACCATTAATTACGAACCTAATTAGTCGAAAATAAAATACAACCAACATTTTATGTGGACATTTCATTGAAAAGGCTTGAAAAGCGATGCACTCTGTCCTTAGGGGTAGAAGACCCAGTAAACGTCGTTAGACAATTTTGCTTGAAATCTTTACATACAAAGCTGATTGTATTTTATTTTTGACTAATTTGGTTTGTATTTAATAGTAAAATTGAAAGACAAAAAGTGAAAAAAGAAATAAAATATTCTCTAGTTTTTGAACATTTTGGGGTCTTTGGAGGTTGAATAAGAGTACTAGTAATATCATTTGGGGTGAAATTTTTAGTGATTTTGAAAATATTTTATAGCTTTCTTTCAGGCTGTAATAGTTTCCAATGCCAATTTTCTTCAGCCGAATGTCCTTTCTTTGTTAGATAGGCATTTTTAGTACGACCCCGTTATTTTTATTTAGTGTTTTAGTTTTTGGGGATATGTAGCTCATATTTTTTTAAAAATTACAGCAAAAAAAAGGTAGCAAATCTTGTAACCCTCTCCTATTTTAAGCCTGATTTTGGGAGAAATAAAAAAATGTAAGAACTGGCATAACTTACCCCACTCTAATGGTGCAACCGTTACCAAATCTAGCATAGTTGGCGATAAATTAATCCCTCTTAATGAAGCTGTTCCACTAGTGTTTATTCCAGGTAACGACCATTTCAGATTCACCTGCTCAGCAATGTGCTCTGAACAGACTCTTTCGAGAATATCATGAGACTCATGACTGGATGATACTGCCACTCCACTCAAAATGCTTGCTAAAAGTTTAAAAGTAAAATATTGGATTTATGATAATTATTGTTATAATTATTTTAAATCTCTTACGATGTCCATCAGCATGCATGCTCAGTGAATGCGTATGTGATTCCATGGCGGCTATAATTCGGTCCAATGGGCATCGTTCAACGGGCACAGGTATTCGACAGCTTTCTTTAGCCTCTATGAGTATTGTTTTGTTTGATGTATAGTTGAGAGACATTTCTTGAGCTGTTAGATTTACTACATCTAAAACTAGGTAGAATTGTGACGGGCTGAAATTGAAAGATGCAAATGGAGGAATTAGAATATTAGTAAATTTGAATGGTAAAGCGCGGTACCTAATGTCAATGAATCGCGTAACGCAAAAAATGCATTTTTTTTAATCTTCTATTTTTTTACGGCCGCAAAAAAATCTTAGACACCCTCCCTTAAATAACGTAACACAAAAATTTAAGCATTTATTATTAGAAAAAGAAATTGAACGTTACGTTTATTAATTGATTTTTTTTTTAATTTTAGAGCATTAAAATGTTCAGAAAAGCGTTACGTAGCAATTTAATCTTAATCATGTAACGGTCCGTAACAAATTTTGTGACCTTCTCTCTCCTTTTGATGCAATGCGTTATTTAGAGACGGTTCCTTAGGGCTTAAAAAAAATCACACTATGAAAATTATCCGTTGTTAGCCCCTTATATGTCATGAACCAATTTCACAATTTCTTTCTTAAAGATTCCAAACACGATATGGCATGGTCAAAAATCTCTCTCTTTTCGGCCCTTTATTTTTCAGCCCCCTATTTCTTGGCTCTTTATTTTCGGCACTTTATTTTAAGCTTTTTTTTCAGCCCTTTTTTAATTTCTCAATCAAAAGACCGATACTTTTATTTTTCGGCCCAACTACCTTGACTCCATGAAAAAAATTTATAGTTTCTTTCTTAAATTTTTGGTTTTAAATACTATATGGCATGGCCAAAAGCCAAAAAAAACTATTTTTTTCTGAAAACAACTTTCCTAAAATTAAACGGTTGTGTGATTCAAAAAGGCGGAATTTAAAAGGCCGTTGGAAAAATATTCAAGTCGAAAATGGCATAAACCGGACCAAACGACTGTGAAAATTTTTCAGATAAACATTTATTAACGACTTAACGTTGTTGCTTTCGGAATTTTTAGTGACAGCCATCACTTCTTTTTCATTTTCATAATGTCGTTTTCAGTGGACAAAATTGGGTATCATACCATTAGATAAAAAGAGAATGGACAGAAAATTTAAAAAACCACCTAAAAAGCTAAACATAAAAATGCCAAAAATGACGAAGTGGGCCGAAAGAAGCGTGAGCGAAAGCCAACTTTTCCATTTTCGATCTTATAAGCAATCGTATTTTTCAATTTTCTGCTTTATTTTTTTCGGCCTTTTGTGTTTCGGTTTTTCGTAAAAGAATCATAAAATTTACTTTTCTGTATAATTACTAAAAAAATAATTATACTCACATTTCAGCGGATAAAACATCCCAATTTGTAATTTGTGCACTAGGCATTAATTCTAAATTAAATGATATTGCACATTGACGACAGTAACCCTCCTGCAATCCTTCTCCACCCGAATATTTGAACCTCATTTGGGCTTCCAGTTGGCGCGGTGAATGCCCAGTCGATATTCCTAAACTGAGCGTCGCCAAAGATGAATGCCCGGAATGCGATGATCGAAAACTCGAAGAAAATTGATCGTTTCTTCGATGAGTATTTATTGGGGAACTAACACGACTAGAAATAGTGTTGCCTGTACCAGCACCACCATAAGACACAGTCAGACTATGGGAATTTGCACTGTTTGTACCATCCTGAAGTAGATTCGCGCTAGATTGCGGGTGTAACACATTATTGGTTATGCCGCCGAGGAAATCTGCCTCGCCGTAAATTCCAATCCTAAAATCTATACTTTCATTTGGTTTTATTGGCATTTTCTCCTTGAGTTTGTCATTTGAAAATTGAAAAATTCTATTTTGTAGGTTACCGTCCATGTTTGAGGTTAGAACAGCGTCAATATATTCAATTAGGACATTTGTAGTGTTTGTCAGCGTGACAATACATTCACTATTCTCCCCATTGTATAGTGTCAGACTGGCCGAAGTTATTACACAGTCAGCGTTTGGCATACCACTAAATGTGGCCGTTTGGGGTAGACTCGTTTTGACTTCGAGTTTCGGCAGAGCTGGTATCACATTTATTTGATAGAAAGGAGGCTGATTTTTGCGCGTTCTATGAAGCATATTTTTCAAGCGACAGTTTGATTTCACACCTAAGGTATGTGTGCTATAACCTAGAATCTCTAGGTCTCCCTTTTCAATTGGTGTGCCGTGCAGAGTAACGAGTGTTTGAACATTTGGGGCAAGGGAGACAGTCTGGGGTAATGCCTCAAAAACAATTCCGTTTGTCAAAAGACGAATATCTGTTACTTGTAGGTCAAAGGGCAGCGGGTTGGTTAATTTTAAATGCACCTCACATGCGTCATATTGTAACCAGATAAAATTGACTTTACTGTGATTTTTTGGCGTTGTCCGTCGATCGATCGAACTAAAATGAATTGGTGTAAATAGAAATGGACCATTATCGACTTTGGTTACGGCTATCTTAATGGGCCGTAAATGTGAGGCTAAATCTTTTAGTTGAAGTGACGTACATAGTGGCAAATTTGTCAAATTTGCCGGTGGTATTATTATACCATTGTCGAGGACCAATGGTACGGGGGCGCCCTCACATTGAGCGCTTAAATTCTGTAATTGTAGTGCCATTTCTTTTTGTTCGTGTGAGGTTAAATGCTTCCACATTGTTTGTAAAAGAAATGTCATGTGTCGCGTAGCCAAAGCGGACTGTCCTAAACGCCTCGCAGTACCTACCAACTGTTGTAACAAGTCAATTTGTAATACAGGCCAACCTGTATTATTCAATAGGACATCGTATGGCTCCAGCGATAGCTTGTGACCAGGAAAACTTTCTAACATTAATCTATAACTCTGTCCCCAGTCGGGATTAGCATTACTTTGAGCAACATGCCGCCACGCCGCTAGTCGCTGGCAAAACGCCGCTTTTCTATTATAACCTATTCGTTGATACAATTCAGTCAGTATTTCAAATCTTTTAACCTTTTCCGCTTCGCTCATGTTCAAATTTATGTACAAAACATTCTGCAGGAACATTGCAACGTCTAAATTCTGATTCTGTTCGATACATATTCTTGCCGCTTTAAGAGCCGCCTCTGTTTCAATAATGCCGGCATGTCGGTATTTACTGTAGTTGATAATTGCATCGCGATATTTTGCTGTTATATCATCGGGCGATAAGATGTTGGGCGGATATTTTGATGATAAGCCAGCTTTTGATTCTACGGTTGATGATAATGAACTGCTACCGAGACTGAAAAAAAGATAAGAGAAACATGAAAAATTAATATTTATGGAGGAAATCAGCCATGCGGTAACAAAAGGGCCTTTTTAAATAAAATTTAGGCTAAAATCTCTCTTGCCCTATGAGAGAGAAGGGAGGTTGAGAAGAGCACAGAGAGGTTACATTTCAAAGAAAAAAAATATTTAAGAAATGGGAGTCTGACAAAAAGGTCGAATTGCAAAATAGCCGAATGCCAAAAGTCTAAATTTTATTTTGTTCAAAGGCCTGGTCTAAATGGCCGGATGCTTAGCGGGTTGGCTTCAACGGTAATTTAGATTTTTTGGGTTTTCTAGTCCAGTTTAGTTTTTTGTCAGTTTTTGTACAGGTTTTCCCAGTTTTGTAATTTTTCTTTTAGAAAAATTTGGTTTATTCCAAAAGAAAATGTTTTTTTTTCAAAAAAATCTTTTTTTTTTATTTTTTTCTGTATGTTTTCCGCCAAAATTCTTAGTTGTTTCCTAAATTTTGGAAGAAGAACTATGAATTTTGGAGTAAAAACTGGCAAAAACTGTCTTTTTTAAACATCTAGTTTTTTTTCTAAATTTTCTAGTTCTTGTCCTGAAATATCCATTTTTCCCAAATTTTAGAAACAAAATGGAATCTTTGGGACAAAAACTGGAAAAAAAAAGATTTTTTGTTTGCAATTTTGCCATTTTTGAAGTAAAACATTTATTTGAAGAGACTATTTTTTTTTAGAAATAAAAAAAACGATTTCATTGTACAAATAAAATAAGGCCGAAAGTAAAAAATATTGAAAATTAAAAGGCCGAAATTCATATTATGTTAAAAATGGCAATTGGGACTCTGCTCACACTCTCTTCGGCTGACTATGCCATTTTCCGAATATTTTTGGGCCAGTCGGTTTTTCTTTTGGTCTATTTTCATCGGCATTATTTTTTTCGGTTGTACCTACTGGTATTATGGCACAATGTTTTTGCCCATTGAA
>JXOU01020792.1:0-10464 GCA_001014815.1 Chaoborus trivitattus | reverse complement strand
AAAGCGTCAGATAAATGTCAAAATACAGTGAAAAATTTGCAATATAATTTTCAATTTTTTACAGATTTTTGATTTGATTTTGATTTTGATTTTTGATTTATTTATTTTTTGATTTATATCTCCAGACGAGTTTTTCAAAAAAAAGGCTTAGCTTCAAAAGATCCAATTTACCAAAAAGCTTAGTGACCCAAAAAAGGCCTAGTTTATTTGAGCAAAACTCTAAAACTCTAATTGAAAACACATAAAAACATTAAAATGGTCGTAGAGTTTCTAAGACCGCAAATATAAAAGGTGCAGCTGCCACAATTTATTTTATTTCAAATTTAATCTCGTCTAAAAACGTGTAGGTAACAAAATCGCACGAATACAGTATAACTAGGTTTTTCCGAATTATGAGAATTTTTACAGTCTGTAGCTTTTGCAATAAAATTAATTCTATTCTTAAAATAATATTTTATTGCTTGATCTTTTGGCAAAATATTCTGAAAATTTGTGGTATCAGTTTTATACAGCTCCCATGGTCATTGATATCTAAGGCGTAAGTTATACACCCAATATATTTTCGTTTTTCTGCTCTGTTTAAAATAATTTTATTAATTTTTTGGTAATCATTTATCAATAGAAGTTCACAATGCCATAAAAATACCTTTGTGCTCAAAGAATGTACTAAAATAGAAAAAAGAATGCACTAAATTTCTATTTAATACTATTTTTATAAGTTTATATATAAGAAATAGGTGTTTTACATTTTTATTATTTAATTTAATTGTTTTCAAATAGAATACCATTTATTTTACAACTATAAATTGAAAGAAATATGCTGAATTTTTTTAATTCGTGACAATCAAATTTTTTTATTGAAAATTCTCCAAGACCATCGATTTAAAATTTAAATGATAAATTTATAGACTAAAATGCATTCGAATTCAAATAATTCAATAAAAATATCAAATTAAATTTTAAAAAATCTTTAAAAAAGTCAATTACTAAATAAATCATTCATTGGACATTGGCAATATTTGGTACGAGTATGGTATTTTTATTTTGACAAACCAATCTTTTTATTGTCAAAGCTTATTTCTATTGATAATTATTAACCAAAAATCCAATAATTGTTTTTTCACTAATAAACGGAGCAGAAAAACGAGAATATATCATGGTTTTCTGATGCATCAAGTTTTCATTAAAAGTACAGTAATTATTCGATTTTGTTGACTCCATTTTGAAAATTGATGTAACAAAATCGAATAGTCAACAAAATCGAATAATCCATTTTAGTGAAGAAAATACTTCGCTTATCATATTAATTGAGATATAGTAACTTAAAATAAGTTTGAATTTTGAGTTCAAGTATAGTTATAATTGAGTTTATGGTGTTTTTTCTCATTTTTTGGGCAAATTTAAAACGATATATTCCTACTTAATTATAGAAAAAAATTATTTAAAATCATTTTATGGTCGAATTCTTTATTTTTTAGTCATAATTATCTTGTATTGAAGGATTAACTTAAAATCGATTCTAAATTCAATGGAAACCGTTACTAATAAGAGTCAACAAAATCGAATAAAAACAAAATCGAATACAATTAAAATCGAATAATTACTGTATTATTACTCAGTTTTTTATTTCAAAAATAAAATTTGACGGAAAAATTAAGCTTGGGACTTATACAATTAAATTCGCCAGAAGCTGTGAAAAACAATACATTTCCAGAATTAAAAAAAAAAATTGTAAGAAGTTAATTAATTAAATTTTTACACGAATTCAAATAAATTGATTCTTATGAAAAATAATCAAAGAGATAAGACGTAGATTTAGAACAGAATAAATTTAATTATTATTAGCAGCCTAGGATCAAATTATAATTAACAATTGAAATTAAAATTAATTAATTCTAGCAATTACAGATTTTTATATGAATGATAAAAAATTGCCTAAATTTAGGCTTTACTACGTCATTTCATGCATTTCTTTTACGTTCTGAGCAGTCGATATTTATGTTAATTTAAAATTTTGCANGCTTTTCTACGTCATTTCATGCATTTCTTTTATGTTTTGAGCAGTCGATATTTATGTCAATTTAAAATTTTGCGNTTTAGGCTTTTCTACGTCATTTCATGCATTTCTTTTACGTTCTGAGCAGTCGATATTTATGTTAATTTAAAATTTTGCAAAAATAAAACAATGTACCACAATTTTAATTTTCAATTAAAATCAGTCTGAAACACTTATAAAACCAACTTTTTATTAATAAAACTATAAAAAATGGTTGCAAAAACTGTGCTGTGAGTACTGAGTACCATATGCAAATTGTATATTGGTTTTGTAGAGCTTCATGTTCAGATTTTTAAATTATTTTTTATTGCAATTTGCATTTTTCAATTGAATTTTATACAGTAAAATTGAATATGCATAAAATTTTAAATTAAAATATTCCACTTACTTTCATAATACCCATCAGGGCAGATTTGCAGACAGACGGCCAAATCAGTGACGTAGAGATGAGCTGGTGCACATGTCAAACAACTGTCCTGCCCGGCACCCGCACAAGTTTCACATGACTCGTGACATGGCCAGCAAACGCCTCCTTGATTTGGGAAACTGCGAGGTGGACAGCGACTGACGCAAGTGCTGAAAAAATAAATTTGGTTAATTATTCCATTAATTGTTCAAAAGAGCTTGAATTTTTCTTTGTTGCAAAATGGTCAAAATTTGTAAAAAATTGCATCAAAATTATATGAAATTGTGTTTTAACTAACTTTCAAAAGTTGTCTAAAAACATCCTACTTTTGTTCAAAATTGTCTTAAACAACATTAAATGTCTAGATTTGTCAAGTTTTGAAAAATTAACAATTTTTGTCTATTATTGACAATTTTTTTTATTGACATATTTTGACAGTTCTGTATATTTTTTGATATTTGTCAATTTTTGATAATATTTGCTTGTTGACAATTTTTGATCATTATTGACAATTTTCTGAAATTTTGACCATTTTTGTTAAATTCCAAAAACTTTTGTAAAATTTTGATAGTTTCATAATTTTTAAAAAAATTTGACAGTTCATGTAAATTTTTAACATTTTTTAATATTTTTTTAAAAATATTTAAGAATTTTTAAGAATTTTTGACATTGTTCACCAACCAAATTTTTACCACTTTTGACAAGTTTTGCTAATTTTAGCATAATTTCAATAAATTTGGTTAAATTTGACCACTTGTGACAATTCTTAGCAATTTTTAAAAATCTTTAAAAAAATTTAAAGTTTTGAACAAAAATTTGAATTTTTTTTGACATTTTTTGAATAAAGTTTGACAATTTTTAATAATTTTGTACTATTCCTAATATTTTATTTTTATTTTAGACTATTTAATTAAAATTTTGACAAATTTTTAACCATTTTTTGAAATTATTTGAAAATTAAATACAATTTGTGAAAAATTTTCAAGTTTTTGACAAATTTATTTTTTCAATTTTTTTGAATATTTTGTAATCAATTTTTTTATTTGGAAAAATTTTATCATGTGAAAATTTGAAAGTTTTTGACAATATTTGACAATTTTTAACAGTAATTTTTTAACCGATTTTGGAAATTTATTTTACAGTGTTTGTTATTTATTTTGACAAAATTTAAGAAAATTTATAAAAAATCAGAAATTGTGTGTCTATTTTTGATATTTTGTAAATTTTTTGACGTATTTTGACAGTTCTGTATATTTTTGATAATTTTTGTCAATTTTTGGTAATATTTGCCAACTGTTGATAATTTTTGATACTTTTTTATAATAACTGATAAATTTTTGAAATTTTGACCTTTTTTGTACAATTTAAAATATTTTCGCAAAATTTTCACTGTATCTTAATTTTTGAAATTTTTTGACNATTTTTGATAATTTTTGTCAATTTTTGGTATTATTTGCCAACTGTTGATAATTTTTGATACTGTTTTATAATAACTGACAATTTTTTGAAATTTTGACCCTTTTTGTACAATTTAAAATGTTTTNTATTTTTGATAATTTTTGTCAATTTTTGGTAATATTTGCCAACTGTTGATAATTTTTGATACTTTTTTATAATAACTGATAAATTTTTGAAATTTTGACCTTTTTTGTACAATTTAAAATATTTTCGCAAAATTTTCACTGTATCTTAATTTTTGAAATTTTTTGACAATGTTCGAAAATTTTTAAAAAATTTTGATAATTTTTTGACAATATTTGGAAATTTTTTAAAATTTCTGACCACACTCTTTTTTTACCATTTTTGACAATTTTTAATAATGTTTATTATTTTCGAAAAATTCAAAATATTTGTCAATTGGCAATATTTTTTGAATTTTGTTGACAATTTTTGAATAAAGTTTGACATTTTTTAAAGATTTTCTACTTTTTTTGTTTTTGAAATTTTGATTAATTAAGATAAGGTTTGACAAATTTTAACCAGTTTTAGCTAAATTTGAAAATTTTGAACAACTTTTGTCAATTTTTGAAAAACGTCAGAAATTTTTTTGAGAATTTTTGACAGACTTATTTTTGACAATTTATGGAAATTTTTTAATAATTTTGGAAATTTATTTTTACAATATTTTTTAATTTAAACAATTTTTGACAGTGTTTGTTAATTTTAGGAATTTTGTGTTCATTTTTGACAACATTTGAAGGTCTATAATAATTTTTGATTTTTTAAAAACATTTTTTGGTCAAATTTGCCAATTATAGACAATTTTTGATAGTGTTTTGATTAATATTGACAATTTTTGAAAATTTTTACCATTTTTCACAATTTTTGACCATTTTTTGAATGATGTTGGTAATTGTAATTTGTCGACAATGTTTTACAATTTTTGATAGTCCAGTAAATTTTTGAAACATTTTAATAATTTTTTAACAATATTGGACAATTTGACATTATTTTAAATTTGTTTAACAATTTTTAACGATAATTGTCAATTTTCTACAAAAAAATATATTTTAAATAATTTTAAAAACTCACTTGTCCAATCGATAATGTTTACAAGCCACACACTGCGTTGGTCCCTTTCCATAGCATCCCTGCTGATCACACTCCGGGTCACAATCATGCAAAACGACCAATTTGTTATTTGAATCAGCCATAACATTTTCCCTTTGGACTGTGGGAATATTGTGACCATCCAAAGTAGTGACAGACTTGTCAATATTGCTGCCAGCTCCACTAAACAGATTTGGATAATTAACAAAGCCAGAGTACAGGTCAGATTGATAGTAATTGTTGCCACTAAACGAGGGTTGATTGATGTCTGTTTCAGTTGGGAAAACGTACGGATTTGCACTGGAAAATGAATTTCCATTACGTGTGCCATCCGACTTCAATCGAATTGGATTTGTTTGTGTTCCGTAGAATATCAGTTGCCATTTTGACAAAATACCAGGCTGATTAACTCGCCGTCTTCCTCCATTGATCACCTGTAATGTCCATCGACCTTCCGCCTTTTCACCCCAGAAATGGACACTCAAAAATGGCCAATCGTCAAAGTTTGATTTAATTACGTCTCTCGGTCGTTCAAAGAGCAAAGTGCTCGTTGTTCCCATTGGAGAAGTCAACAGTATCCTTAGATTTCCACGAGGGAAGAAACGAAGCGTAATTTTACATTGGACATGTTCCAAAAATCTGACTTCATTCACAGTTCCAGCACATCCATTTACATCCATGTGAGTTTGTAGAGTGTAGCCAACGGACCCTTCAATTTGTCGGTCCTCATTGATTTCCCTCGATTTGCAGATATGTTGTGCAGGTACACTCGTCCACTGTTCGGCTAAACTGACCATACCACCAGCATCCATCAACCCGTAACCAAATTTGTGGCTCACTTTCCTTTTCACACCATTTAAAATCCAACCAGATTCTTTCTCTAAGGGTTCAGGACGGGATGTGAGAATGACAAGATACTGAGTATCACGCCACGTTAAATTAGGATTTGCCTCTAAAGCCAAGGCAACAATACCTGCTGCTAATGGAGCCGATGCAGATGTACCCGTATGTTCAACGGTACAAATACGGTCCGGCCTTAAAGATCCATCCATATCAACTGTAGCTACACTTTTATCATGACCAGGTGTACCTGAACTATATGTAGTTGCTAATGTAGAAGAACATTCTTCCAAGTACCATGGTTTGTAGCCACCCTGTGTGGCACTTGAAATGGACAATGTGAAAATAGAATTGGTGTATCCATCACAATTGCATGAATCTGTGTAGCGTCCACCGTTACCTGACGCCCACACGAAAATTGACCCCTTTCCTTGACGACCGCTAGTCACACCAAAGATGAAAGCACGCCTCGCTAATGGTCCTGGACCGTCAACTGTTGAACCATCGTCCTCTGGACCCCATGAGGCACTATAAATATGTATATGATCTGGATTAAGACCTAAAGCTTTGGCTTCGACTGCATCATTTACAGTTCCGTCTAACATGCGGACGCCTGGAAGAAATTTAAAATTAAGGTAAATTTAATAAATATTTTTTTGTGTTTTTTAATGTTTTAAAATTAGAAAGAAAAATTGGCCAAAAATATAGATGTCAAAAGACCAAAAGGGGCAAAGATAATGAGGCTGAATGGCTCGGGAGACGGCAAAGAAAAAAATGGAATAAGATTTTGACAAATGTCGAACATTTACCCTATTTTGTTGTTTTAAAAACATACAGAATATGGTAAAAGTCCAATTATGATCCAAAACAAGGAAAAAATCTAATAATTTGCAGTTTGACCTTATTTTGTCTATTTATAAGAAGAGTTGAACATCATTAAGACTGTTTCACTATTTAGAGATTTCATTAATATACAAAATAGGGCAACAGTTAAATTATTTTGTATATTCGTTTCTGTAATACATATATAAAATTACAACATATAAAATTACGAATAATAGTTCAGNAAAAAATAGGGTAAAAGTTAAAAAAATATGATAAAATTACGAATTATGTTCCAGAACAAAGAAAAATTTCGTCACAACTTAAATAATTTGAATTTGTATCAAATAATGACAAAAAATAAAAAGGACAAAGCTCTATTTTGTGATTTTTTTAATTAATAAAATACAGTTATAGTCCAAATAAAGAAAATTACAGCAATGTTTTTTTATTTNATTTGATCTTATAATGACAAAAAATACAAAGACAGAAGGCCTATTTTGTCATTTTTGAAAAATATACAAAATAGGGTAAAAGCCGAAATTAAGAAAATTGCAGTATTTTTTTCTTTTTCTGGAACACAATTTCGATTTCTACAAAAATAATTCTAAGTTTTACTATATTTTTGCCTTTTTTTTCATTTTAAGAATATGTAAAATAGAGTAAAAGTCTATTTTTTTTGTATATTCCAGAAACATCGAAAAAGGAAAGTCCAAATTTTGTTTCAGAGCAAACGAACATTTGTCTTCATTTTTGAATCCAGAATTTTCCCTTGGGGTGTAAAGACTGGTTCTTTTCAAAATAATGAAAAGCAATTTTTATTTTTATTCAGAAGCCTTTTTTATAAGGTTCTTGCTCCCAAACTGCAATAAATCAAATTGCAATAATTTTCTAATGGTTTATTTGTTTAAAAATTATGAAACCACGAGAGATAAACATTACCATGATTCTTTTGCGAAAAGTCGAAATTCAAAAAGCCGAAAAATTAAGTCAAAAATATAAGGCTGAACATGAAAAAATCTGATTGCTCACAAGGTCAAATACAACATTATGTCAACAATAAAAAAAGCAGAAAGTAATTTTAGGCCAAGAATGGCAAAATGGGCCTTTGTTTGTCCTCGTTTTACCTCACTTTGTCATTTTTAACCTCAATATTCGACCTTTTGGGTCATTTGGCCTTTTTATTTTCATTCAATTTTTCTTTCTTTCGGTTTAAAATTGCCAAAAAATTAATTAAATATCTTCGAAAAAAGTGACGAAACCTCCGAAAAAGTGATGAAACCTCAGAAAAAATTGACAAAACCTCCGGAAATCTTTTTTCGAAGATTTCATAACTTTTTTAGAAGTTTTAACGCTTTTTTGGAGGTAATTTCTTTTTTCGGANGGCCTTTTTATTTTCATTCAATTTTTCTTTCTTTCGGTTTAAAATTGCCAAAAAATTAATTAAATATCTTCGAAAAAAGTGACGAAACCTCCGAAAAAGTGATGAAACCTCAGAAAAAATTGACAAAACCTCCGGAAATCTTTTTTCGAAGATTTCATAACTTTTTTAGAAGTTTTAACGCTTTTTTGGAGGTAATTTCTTTTTTCGGATGTTTCATCATTTTTTTTTTNGGAGGTTTTGTCTCTTTTTTCGAAGCTTTCATAATTTTTTTTGGAGTTTTTGTGTTATTTGTTAACTNTTATTTTTTTAGAGGTTTTGCCTTTTTTCGGAGGTTTAATAACTTTATTCAGAGATGTCATCACTTTTGTCGGGAGTTATTTCCTTGTTTTAGCAATATTGTTCCTTTTTTCAAAGGTTTTATATGATTTTGTTTTGGAGGTTTTATCATAATTTTTTTCCTGAGTTTTTGTGTTATTTTTTCTGAGGTATTGCCTTTTTTTCGAAGATTTCATCATTTCGTAGGAGGTTATTTCCTTTTTTCGGAAATGTTGTCTCTTTTTTCGGAAGTTTTGATTGTATTTGTATTGTAGGCTTCATAATTTTTATTTGAGGTTTTGACACTATTTTCGTAGGTTTTGTTACTTTTTTCTGAGGTTTCATCACTTTTGTCGAAAGTTATTTTTTCCTAAGTTTTTGTGTTATTCTTTCTGAGGTTTTGCTTTTTTTTCAGTGGTTTCATAACTTTTTTCGAGGATTTTATCACTTTTGTCGAAGGGAATTTCCTTTTTTCGAAAATGTTGTCACTTTTTTCGGATGATAAACATTTTTTTGGTTTTTGAGTTTTAGCCTGATGTTATTATGGTACCTATTTTTATGATCTAAACTTTTTATTTCAAATGGCCAAAAAATTCATAAGGGTTAAAGAAGTACCAAAAATAATACTGAAATTAGGCCGAAATATTATCAAGAACATGAAAAGTGAGCAGCCAACCTTTTCGGCCTTTTGAGATTTTTGGCCAAACGTAAGTTTCAGCGTTAAGAAAATTCGGCTTAATGATTTCGGTCATTTGTGTTTTCGGCCTAATGATTTTCAGCCTTTTATAGTAAGATCAACGACTTCTACCCCACAAAGGTTCTACAATGGAATGTCGAAACTCAAGAGGTCGAAAAACTATGGCCAAAATAAAAATGCCAAAAATTATGGCTAAAAATTGAGTAGCCAAAAATGGAACCTTCGTTAGGGCTTGCTTCTATCCATTTTACCATTTTTTGCCTTTTTGGGCTAGAAATCTTTTTCATCATTTCACTTGCGGTGGTAGAACTTGTTTTGTCATAAAAAATATTGAGTGAAATTCAGTGAAAAACTTGGTTTTCAGGCTTTTAACTAGTCTGGTCATATTTTTTGTGAATTTTATCTTTTTCTTCAAAGAAACAAATATTTTCCAAAAAACTCAATTCTTAAATTCAAAGTTTTTTTCCCAGAAAAAATCGGGTTTAGAAAAAGCAAGAATCAACATTGATTTCAACCCTAATCTCTCAGAGAAAATTACAATATTTATATTAAAAGAATACAAAAACCTAAGAAGAATTTTACGTAAAAAGTTAATCTTATTATTCAATTGCAAAATGTATAAAGAAGAAGGATACGGAAAAGGATTCAAAATATTGTTCACCAACAATTTTACGTTCAATATTACTGTAAATCAACCGGAAATTTCGACCAAACAGTTTTGTAATTTCCTTCTTCCTTCTTTGCAGGAGAATATACATGAGTAAAAACATCCCTTTTATTTTTTTATTGTTTACTCAATAATGTTTATTTGCAAATATTTGATAAAAAAGGAAAATTAAATTTAAAATCTTTGCTATTTTAATTTAATTTTTCAAAGCAATTTTCTTCAACGTAGGTGAACTTGGATTGGACGTGCAGAAAAAATGAAAATAGGAGCTACCAAGAATACAATTTGGTCGGAAACAGCTTACATGACAAAAAGAAAATTCTATGGTACAGCAGATAATTTATATCAATCCAGTTGTTCATCCACGTGTCGTTTGGTAGAGTTCAAAAACAGCCTTTTTCAAGTCTTGGATTTTTTTCTTCGAAGGAGCAAAATCTTTTCCTATGAAAAAAATTTAATATCTTCGAAAAAACAATAGTTTCTTCAAAAATCAAGCATGCCTAAAAATATAAATTCTGAGAAAGCTTTGGTTTTATCGGTCTCTTGAAGTTACTATTTTAATTTATTTGGCTTTTTGCTTCAAGTAGAAAGATAAAAACAGCAAACAAGCCATATTTCGAACAGTTAAGGCAAATTTTAACATTAAAATCTGATTAAAAATATAAACAAATCAAGCGTTAACGCATACAGACAAAGAATGGCCAAAAGAAAATTAATTTTAAAAACC
>JXOU01020791.1:6425-19191 GCA_001014815.1 Chaoborus trivitattus | reverse complement strand
TTTTTTTTGAGTTTTTTTTATGTTTCTCAAACGATAACTATTTACATAAAATAACATGTTTAAAAGTTTCACAACCTTAACTATTTATATGTATATTTACTATTTAGGGTTTTAGAGATAGGGTAATGACTCAAATTATGACCCTCTATTTGAGGCGTCAAAATTCGGGTATTTACTCTTTATTTGATTGCTGTTTCAATTGGCAGTTTGGTGATCGAAAATATTTATAGGATGGCTTTTCTAAAACTTGAGGGCAGTTTTTCTAAATTTTAGTATATTTATTCATTTATTTTATGGTGAAATTTTAAGAATTTTCGGTGGCTAGATTTTTAGGTAACTTTGTTTCTATGTGAGCTGCCAATTAGCTCGGTTGGCTTGCAGTCCTGTTCTTGGTGAAATTTTGTCGTAAAATGATTACGCAGAATTTCTGAAGATGAAATTTCCGTTTATTGTGAAAATTTTGAGAGTCTTTTGAGTTCTTGGTCTTTAAGATCTATTTTTCCATTTTTAAAATATTTTTTCTGTTAAATTTAAGGTAAAAAGGTTTGTTTTTTATTATTTACCAAAAATGAAGCAATTTTAATGCAAAATCAATTTAGATTTGGTAAAAATCACTATAAATTTTTCTTGAAAACAAAATTTTCTGAAAAAAAACATGAGGTGAATAAAATCAAAAATTTTCAGAAAAAATAGATTTTGTGTTTAATTTTTTCCAGGATTAAAAATTTAATTTCTAACAAAATTACTAGTTAATTTTTTTTAAATTTAGTTTGCCGCGTTTTCTCAAAATTTACAGTTCTATGACTAAACTTTAAAGAAATAAAATTTTNATTTAGTTTGCCGCGTTTTCTCAAAATTTACAGTTCTATGATTAAACTTTAAAGAAATAAAATTTTCAGAATAAAAAGGTTTTAGGTTAAAAAAAAATTAGTTTAAATCTCAATAGTTCAACATAACAAAAAACTATTATTATTGAAAATGGCTGAAATTCCTTTCTTTAGCAATATATAACTGGAAAATAAATCTTTTGTAATTTTTGGCTTTATATTAAATTCAGCCTTTAAAAATTTCACCATACGACCTTCCATTAAGTCGACTTTTCATCATTCGACATTTAGTGACTCTCCCCAAAAATAAAAATAATTCAGATTTTACGACAAATTTCAATAAAAATGGGCTGCTTTATAGTTTTATAGTTTTTTTTATAAAGCATAAATGCAAAAGAATTTCACAATTATTTTTAAACTACAGTCTTTAATACAATATATTCAAATTGTCTTCAAAAAAAGAATCTCGAGATTCGATTGCATATTTACACTTAATATGTGCATGGACACGAAAGGCAAAGGAGTTGGTTTTTAATTTAAACTGTGGGCTAAGAAGTGGCCGGTTTTCATTTAAGAACTATTTTTTAAACAAAATATATCACATAAAATTGTGATTTGAATATAATAATATAGAGATAGATGCATATAAAAGTATTATAATACAATTAAACTAAATTTACATATACAATTAATAGCTTTTCATTTTTTTGTTGATTTCTTTCGAATTTTTCGATTTTTTTGTTAAATCCTCACAATATTTTTTACAATTTTTTATACAATTTAAGATAATTTTATTTATTTGCACAAATCATATCACATTATTTCAACATAATTATTATTATAATTTCTTTCAATATACAGTAAAGGTGCCATTTATCGGTCAATCAAATATGAGTCACCTTATACAACTGTACATTATCATAAATTTATCTATTTTTTATCATCGCATTTTAATTTTTATTTAATAAAAAATTATCATAAAATTTCGTTATTTTTCATTTATTAGTTATTTATTTATTTTCTATCCCAAAAATGTTCTTGTCTTTTTCTGAGTATAGTTTTTTATAGGTTTTTATCAGTGATTTAAAAGTGAGAGGAATTTGAATCTATCGACTTTTGTCGTTTAGCATTATTAATAATACTAGTATTGTCATCTTTATCGATTAGTTCTAGTTCTTTAGCTTGTCTTTCTATTTGCTGTTGCAGGCGGCGTTTTCGTTTAATGGCATTCATAAAATCTTTGTAGGGATTTTTATCTTTTCGTTCGTCCGCTGAAAAACACAAAAAATTAAGAAAAAATATATTATTAGTTAAATTGAGTCATACTTTTTAATCAATAATAATAATGAATGAATAAATAATGAAAAATGGTTCAGTAAAAGGTCTGACATGAATTTGTTAATAAATTTTTGATAGTTTTTTTACTTTTAGGCCTTTGGGAAAATAAAAAAAAATAATTAGCTTTTTTCTTTCCGACAATTTTTCATTCGGACTTTCAAGTTTTCGTTAAATTTTTCGGCCCTATTTTATCGGCTGTTTGAGTTTCGGGCTATTGGTAGGAATCATAACAGTCCAAAACCGTCTTAAACATTCTTAAACATTCAGAAAAATTCGTGTACATTCCAGACTGTTTTACAACATTCAATGGAGCTGTCAACCCTTCAATACAATGACGAAACACGAAAAGTCGACATAAACTTTGGTCGAACGATAAGAAAACGATAAATTTTAAGTGGTCATATTCTGAAAGGTCGAGTTATATAGGGTCGAAATGAAGATAATTTTGAAAATTTTATATCCAAAGAAGGAAAATTCAATGTTTTTGGGAGTATCTTTTTGGCTTGCAATTTATTTTTTTAAATTATTTTTGTCGGTGGCCTCAAGGCACACGGTACGAAAAAATATATCGAATTTTCAATGGATGGCCGAAAATAAAAATGCTGAATTTCTCAAAAAACTCTGAAAGTCATATACAACGGGAAATGACAGATTAAATTATCTCACGAATTTTTCATTTTCGGTCTTTGACATTCGTCCAGAATTTGATTATTTTACTTAAGAAATGGCTAAAAATAAAAAAATAAACATTTTGACTAATTTTTAACAATTCATAAATAAATTCATGTCAAACTTTATTCTGGTGAAGAAAATTAACTATTTTTTATTCTTCAATTTATGAGGTTAGAAATGTGATATAATGTGACTGTGATATGGATGTGATTTAGTAAAAAATGTGACTAACTAGCTACATCAATGCGTATAAAATATAAATATGTACTACTCTACATTTACTAGCTAAATTGTTGAAATAAAATGATTTGATATATGATGATAAAATATTAATTTTGGATATGCAAATGATTTATTTGTTGGCCATCTTAGTATTCTGTCAATTTTAGGCTAATAAAGAAGCTATGTTGAGCTCCTGATTATTGTGTTTGGCTTAACACGTTCTTATTGAAAATATGTTTTTATGTTCTTTTATCTTTGAGTTGCAGATATTATTTGAAGAATGAAATATTTTCGTTGATTTTTTAACCTAAAATATAATAAAATAAAAAAAAAAAAAATCATAATCTAAATTTAAATCTAAAATATGATTTTAAAAATTAATTTTGGGAATCGTTCATAAATGACGTAATGCAAATCAGGATTTTTAATTCCGTGTGTCCCCTAAGTGAAATACTATTTTAAAAAAATAATCCTACATATATGTGTTTCGAAAAAATCTGTACTACAACCAAGTGAAAGGCCGAAAAACATTGGGTCAAAAGTAAAAAGGCCGATTGCTCATAAGGCCGAAAGCAAAATAAGCCTGAAAATAAAAAGGCCTAAAGTTATGTTTGTCTAAAATATATATAGGCCAAAAATGGCCTATATTCGCTTGCACTCGCTTCAGTCCACTTTGCATTTTTTGGCCTAAATATTAGGCCTATTGGAGTCATTCGGCCTTTTTGCTTTAATTTTCGATCTTTTTGGTTTGTCACTTTTTTTATTCTCTTTAATCCTTTGAAGATTTCGGCCTATTTTGTCAGCCTTTCTTAATTGTCAGTCTCGGCTTAATAGTATGATATCCCCCGTACCACCCACATTGCATTACATGAGCTCTGTGATTTCCCACACACACATAGTTTTTTCAAAACTATGTTAATTTTCGATATTTATTGTCAGCTGTGCCTTTCAGAGTTTGATCTTTTTATCATTCAACCATTAAAATAAACCCAAAAATAAAATAAGGCCAATATAGTAATATTAGACCAAATAAAGTCTTTATTTTGACCTGNCAACCATTAAAATAAACCCAAAAATAAAATAAGGCCAATAGTAATATTAGACCAAATTAAGTCTTTATTTTGACCTTTTTGTCTAAATATTTTGTCTATTAACTATCGGCCTTTTGAGGTATCCGGTTTTCTTATTTTTTGGCCTTCCACGTTTTGGACGATTACTTTGTTTTCAATGTTTTGGCCTTGTCAATGTTTTGGCCCTGTCTTTTATGTTTTTATGTCGGTATGTTATCTCAAAATGTTTTGAATGTCCTCGCCCTCAGCCACTTTATATTGTCCCAAATGGTTTTCAGATAAAAAAAATTACAAAAGATGATTTAGGTCAATAAATAATTGGGCCAATAAAAAAAAAATAATGGCAATAAACTATTATTTTTTGGTTTTTCAAAGTTTTTGTCCGTTTTATTTAAATTAGTTCGTTGGGCTAATTGTTTTAAATTTTTCTACAATATTCATAATGTTTAGCAACAAATATAACAGAATCATAAAAGCCAGCTTTTTGTTTGTTTTTAAAAATTGACAATTTTTTCCAATAAAATATATTACTTTCAAGATTAAGCCCACAAATTCCTGAATTGTCTATTAAAAGTTTGTAATTTACACGCTCTGAAAATTTGTCACTCTCATAACATATTCTTTATTTTCACTCCTACAATTTAAAAATGTCTTTATATAAAAATGATATCACACCTCAGCTTACACAAGCCAATCAAGAATTAGCAACGTTTTCATAATAATCCTATTTGTCTTATCTATCATTTAATAAAATAAAAAGTTTACAGTAAATATGCTTTTTATTGGACAACGAAAATTATAATATTTGTAAATAGCTTTTTATAATATATTTGCCCAACAATTGGTATATTGACTGTAAAACAATTTCAATATTTCACACCTTCTTAAATCTTCAGTTGATTGAAAATTCATGTCGTAATAATCATTAAATTAAACCATTTTTATTTAATCGATTCAGGAAGCAAAACTGCCTCATTTTTACCATTGCATTATCCAAAAAGAATATTTTTATCCATACTACGACTACTATGTTTTTATAAAGGAAATATCTAAAATTATGTATTTTTTATGATGATGGTGTGACGGGTTGTGAATTGTGATGTTGATGAATCAATTAAATAATTTCTTATGAAATTTTAATAATAAATATAATAATTTTAGTGTTAATATTACAAAAAGTAAAAGTAAAATATTGTATTTATTGTACATAGGTTTAAAGTCAATAAAATAGTTGTGAAATAGTTATGTGCTACAGTAAAGTACAGCTACTTATTATATTTAGGTGAAACCAGATTGTGAGCGAGCGAGTATGTGAAATGATTTAGGATTAAAAATGTATCGGAAGTTTTTTTTTTGAAATAAAATATTTATTACATAGAGGTTATCCGGAGGCAGGTCATTTATCACTCTAAATGATAACCTGTTCCCCATAAGGGTAACTAATATCCTGAATCATTATTTTCTCTGAAAGGTTGATTATGATTTGTAACTGTTATATTAAATGATAAACTGTTAGCTTGAATGATAAACTGTTACCCTGGAAGGTAAGTTGTTTTCTTTAGAATAAATTATGTATCTAAGATCAGGAAAATCTATAACCATCAATGGTAAAATGTTACTCTAGATGATAATCTATTTCCCTTCAATAACTAATCGTCCAAATAGTATACAATTACTCAGAAAAGTAAATTGTGTTTTGAGACAGAATTTTAACCCTAGAGAGTTCAGCCTAAAAAAATATTCTGAAAGATACCACATGAATTGTAAACTGTAAACCCTGAATGGTTAACTTTTACTCTGAATGGCAAATTGTTACCCTGAATGGTATTTTATTCAAAAGAAGGTATTTGGTTCTTCTGAGGGTTGTCTTTTTAGAGCAATCTAGTTACCTATATGTTATAGATGTTTAAACTGTTATCATAAATGTTAAAATTTTACTTCGATTAGAAATCTGTTGCTCAGAAGTATGACAATTTACTAATAAGGCTAATTTTGACCTTTATTCATTAGGAAGAGTTTTATGTATTACGCTTAATGTTCAATAGGGGTAACTTTTATAAAATATGTTACCATTCTATTCAAGAATGGTAAAACTCTTGCTCTAAATAATGAAAAAACTGTTTTTTTGTATGAGCCCGAACAATTTTCTTGACCGAAAATTAGTTGCCTGACAGGTACAAGATTATTTAACCCTATGAACATTCGCTGTTTCATTCGCTCATTTTCTGGTTTCTCATTTTTGTACTATTATGACTATGTTGTTATAAGACACGATGTAATAATTGTAATTACAATAAATTAGTCTACAATGGTCCATTGTGATTTAATCTTATAGTAAAAATTACGTCTCGATGGTTATTTGTGTAAAATGCATAAAATTTGCCTATTAATGTTCAAATGAGGTTATACAGAGACTAGGCATCTGTTTTTTTAGTTACAAAAAATAAATTATAACAGGTTTATTAGAAGAAGACACTACTGGAAGAAAGTTGTTGAATTACAGAGATGATGATGCTATGCTAAAATATGCTTCTATGTTTCTAATTCGCTGCAGGAAGAGAAATTTGTTTTGAAGTTTTTGAAATTTTTGCTACATATTTGTTACAGAATGTACATTTTTGAAATATTTTGTGGTTGTTATTGAGTGACTTTACATCGATGAAATTGGAAAACTTTGGACAGAAAGTGACCTGATTAATTGCTATTTTAATTATAATTCGATAGAATTGAATAAACTTATAAAGACAGGGTCCTAAGCTGGTAATTTATATTTGTTTGTGGATGATTACTGATAATATCCGTCAATGTTGTGGTAGGTCTTCACTTAGACGTATACCATTACAAAATTAAGATTTAGCAGATTTTTTTTTAACTTAATTGAATTTTTTACCAAAAACTATACATATTTTATGACTAGGTTTACATTCAATAATAAATACCACATGAAAATAATTTCTTTTTGCCCTTAAAGTTATTTTAAAAAAAACTAATAAATGCTAAAAAATGTTTATAAATATTTTGAAAATTTAGTTTAGGTATACAATGGATTTTCTGGTCAAACAACTGCTCAATATTTTGATCAATTAGATATTTTATTTTAGGATTTTTTTAATTTTAGAGAATTTTTAAGACTACAAAATAGACCAAAAAAACCAATATTTGTCAAAATTAATCGTAAATTTTTAGAAGAAAAAATAATGCTTTTGACATCTTAACGACACATAAAAAGTCTGTAGCAGAGTCTGAAACTATCAGTTATGTATAAGTGGCTGAATAGTACTGCTATTCATGACAATCTAACCTTAAGATTTTCTAGAAAAACATCTGCCAAGATATTCTAATGAAAATGTTTTTGAGGGTACATGGATATTTTATGGACAAATATTGTTAATAGAAAATGATTTTTTTAACATCTTGTTTTCCATCTATTTTTGGAAGAATAACGCGGTTTTATACCAACATGCAGCGCCAAACCGCATTGAAACAGATCTCGAAGCCATCGAATGTGTAAAAACGGCTAAGAAGCTGTGATAATCAAGACAAAATGCTGTTCAAATTTTGAAAAATTAGCAGTTGAATATGTACAAGCGGCCTCAATAATTATAAACATAATTTTTATTTTCATAAATGGACTTAGTCTTTTGAGATACTGAGCTTTGCTTAGGGAACTAAGCCAGTAACTTATATCCAATAAAGCTTTTAGGTTTTTTTTAACTCTCTTATATGCCTCTCTAATATGCCAAACTAAAACAATACAATCAAATAAGAGGCAGAATGGTTAAAACAGTTTGACCTTTTAATCACTTTCTTTAATTTGTTTCACAATTTTCCCCACTAATGTATCCAAAAAAATGCCCATTTTCTCCAAAGACCATTAAATAAAAAATGTAAAATCACTCAAAACATATAGAAAAGCCACAAAAATATATTTCATATTAATCTACGTAGAAATGAAGAAGATGAAAAAATTTACAAAATTTTTAATTGTTTTTATTTGAGATTACAAGATATGAAAGCTCTACAATCATTTGTTGTTGTTTGAAACGATTTTCTTACCCATTAAACGACCTTTTGATTGAAATTGGCACAAAATTTTTCGAATACATTTAAAAAATTTCGACTCTTGCGTGTTTTTCGGTTCAAAAAAAATGTAAAATATTAATAATTTTTTTGTTTATGTTTATCTTTTTTTGGCATTTTATCAGATTGTTGTTTGGAAAAATAAAAAAAATAAATAAATAAATAAAAATAAAAAATAGTAAAAATAAATAGTCTATAAAGTCTATCATTTTTAATCATATCGATTAATGAAATCTCCAAAAAAATCTGAAGTTTTAAAAGGCAAAAAACAAAAAAAAAATATAATATCCTTCNTCAAAAAAGTTAGCACCTTTTTTAAAGATGTATAAATAATGTATAAATAAGTATGTTTTTTTTAATGTTTTTTTTTCAAACATAAAAATGTATGTATAAATGTATGCTGTGATGTTTATATATAATTTTATTGTCATGGGGTAAAGTATCATTTTCCGGTCACAACCTGACTCTGACTAAGCTGGCTATTTGAACCTAAATAGTTTGAATCGGCGTATTTGGGGCTTTGCGTCGACGTTTTCTTAAAATACTGACTAAAATTGTATGGGTTACGCGTGGTCGACGCAATGCGATTGAAATAAATGTCAAAAATGGGATTGTAAGTTGATGATTTTGGTTTTTCTGTACTACTAATACTACTACTACTAATACTACTGCCACTACTACTATTTATTGAGTTATCATCTTGATAAGATGCCGCCGTAGTTGATTTTGCTTCGAAATTTGTCGATGTACTACTACTACTACTTCTAGAGTAGTGTCCAAGATTGTACGGACTTTTTGTCGAACTGAACGTATATTTGCTGAATACGTATGGTGCTTTTGTAGCTTTTGTCCAAAAGTATGGCGTCTTTGTTGTTGTAGATGTCGTAGTCTTTTTGGTAGTTGTTGTTGTGGAAGGGTTTTTGTTATTATTATTATTACTATTATTAGATTGGAAATTACTGTTAAGTCGATACGGATTCTCTGTACTCGAGGAGGATTGTTTTTGTTGATTATAATTATAGAGATAACTTCGAGCCGACGTAGGTTCAGATGAAGTTGAAGGTGACGACGTTGCTTCAGTAGTAGTAGTTGTGGTTGTGGTGGTAGAGGTCGTCGTAGTGCTTGTGCTGCTTGTGCTTGGCGTGCTTTCAATATACTCATCTTGTTGACTTTCTTTGTCATCATAGTTATATCTAAAGGGGGAATGGTGCACCACAATTTAGATTATAATGATTGATTTCACACAGAAGAATTTGTTTTAGTGCAATTTTGGAAGACATATAAAAACATAAAACATATAAAACATAAAACATATTTTCTGTGTCTCTTAAAAAAAGGGAAATTGAGGTGTTTCATTTCTTCTGACCGTGAGTGTTAATTTTTTTTTGGTGTCGAATGTGTGTGTTTTATGTGTTTTTTTTTAAAAATAATATGGAAAGTGCTTTAATTTTTTTTGGTGGTGCAGTGGTTCAATTTTATACCTACTTGAATTGTTGACGATTGAACGCATTTGGACTTGCATAGGCTGGAGTATGTTGTGAGTAGTCTGGAATTATGTTTTCGTTTTCAGCCACACAACGGCCATCGAGGCAGTGCTGTAAAAAAAAGTTAGGGATTTTTTTTAGACCAGGGGTATGGCACATATTTGTCTTTTTGAGAGAATTGGTTTTAGAGAGAACTAATTCACAGGGTGACCGGAATTAGTCAATTAATGACGTTACTCTCCTAGAGGAAATTGACTGTCTGTGACACAGAGGAAAAGTATGAGGCATCATGAAGTTATGAAAACATCAAAATAATTTTATCGCAAAACCAAATTAAATTAAATTTAAAAAAATTGAAAATAATTTAAAATTGAGTAATAATTTTAGATTTGGACCAAAAAAGTGATTGGACATTTTTGATAGATAAGCCCTACAAGATTTGGGGTCATAAACTCTGAATTAGTTCTCTATAAAAATACATATTTTGATCATTTTAAAAAGTTTTGAATTTTTTTCAAAACATTAAAAAAAATTACAGTATTTTAGATGATTTCAACTTATTTTAAATAATTTCAGAATATTTTAGATTGAATGCTTTTAAAATTTTTAGTTAATTTTAAACAATTTTAAAATATTTTTAACAAGTTTAGTAATTTTAAATAATTTAGGCAATTCAGGACAATTTGAATTTTTTTCACAATATTGGAAAATTCAAAAATTGTCAAATTTTAGACAATTTTGAAGAAGTTTAGACTATTGTAATAAATTTAACCAAGTTCAGACAATTTTTAACAATTTTCGACAATTTAAGAATTTTTTTTAGCAATTTTAGACAATTTAAGAAAATTTTTGGACAATTTTAAATAATTTAAGATAATTTAAGACTATTTTAAACAAATAGAAATTTTTTGAATATTTTAGATATTCATAGACAATTTTGAACAATTTTTACCAAATTAAGTAAATATTTGATAATTTTGGACAATTTTTGAAATTTTTTTAACAATTTCAGACATAAAATTACCTGTCCATCACCACACGTAGACCCTTCAGCAGCAGGTCTATATGCCACACAGTACCCACTCGCTGAATCAAAGCAGAAAAGCTGTGCACACACTCGTTCATCTTTAAAGCATGCTGATGTGCCCCTATCTCTTCGACACTGGGCGTCTAAAGTCAGCAGCGTACCCGGCAAGGACCGCCCTAGAGCTTCATCCTCATGTGGAGCATTATGTAGGCAACTTGCTGTGTCACCACTGTACAATAAAATGATATATCAATTCCCTGATAAGCTAGTTATTTTTGGTTTAAATTACTTTAGGAAATGATGAAAACTTTGAACACTACATGGTGACCATCTGAAACCTCGCTCGGTATGCCTTAAATCGGACATGATATAACCATCTTCCCAACGACATTTTTCAGCACCTGGACCACCCAAGTAGCTTGGAGGAGGAGAACCGTCATGAACAGCTCCCAATCTAATTAAAAATAGTTGTGTGATTTTATTTAAATTTAGCATTATAATTTTATGAGTACTCACAAATGGCCAACTTCATGGGCAGCAACAATGATTCCACTGAATCCACCGGTATCTTCAATAATTGCAACACTGTTTACTTTCTCTAGCCTCTTGTTGACAACACATGCACCACCAACATAAGCAAAACCTAAATCGGACAGGATTTAAAAATTAGGTTTATTTACAAGGGAACTTTTATGTACAAAAAAGCTTAACATTATAAATCCAGTAACCAAATAAAGAAATAGAAAATAAAATAAAATAAAAAGCGCCCTCTGCATGCAATGTAATGAAATGCAAAAGAAAAATAATGGTTTTAGTGGTAAAAATATGTTAATGTAATCTACTCTACTACTAATAAAATTATGTACTTACCACAATTTACATTGTGATTTGTATTTATTGGAAAATGGTTATACGAGTGTGAAAAAGACATGAAAATATAAGAATTTTCTTTAATTAGACGGTGTAATAAGAAGAAAAACTACTTACAGAGAGTCTTTAGCAATAAATAATACATCTATTGTGTAAGTTTTTACAAAAGCTTTTGATTTTAGAGTCTACAAAAATTAGGAGTTTTTTCAATGGTGAAATAGAATTGATGATTACACTTTTATAGGTTATGTAATGATTTGCAAGGATATTTAACAAATTGTGAATATTTTCGTAAATGGAAATAATTGAAGAAATTTTATTCAAGCTTTTGGTTGAGATTTCTGAGGTTACTCATGTCTAAGGACATGTTACTTTTCTGAAGACATAAAATACCGCTCTGAACGCATGTGAGAAAATTTTCGAGGGCATGAGACTTTTCTGAGAACATCAGGCATCTTAGAGAACATAAGACCTTTTGAGAGTTTTGAGATTTTTTGAGAGTGTAAGACCTCTCATAGAGCATGAGACCTCTCTGAGGGTATGAGACCGCTCTGAGGACAGAATACTTATCTGAGGGTAAGAAACTTCTCTGAGAGCATGAGACCTTTCTGAGAGAACTTGCTGATTTTATATAAAAGAATAAAACTACGATCAACAGAAATACAACATGGGTAAAAGAGCATTACACCGCTCTTTAGGCTTTAGGGGTTGTCCATAAGTTACATAACGCAGCTAAAGGGAGGAGGTGGTCACAAGATTTGTTACGGTCTGTTACATGGGGGAGAGAGGGTATAATCAAATTGTTACGTAATGCAATTTTTTAATATTTTTAGGTAAAAAATTAAGAAATTTTTGCAAAATTTCGTTTAAATGTGTATCTAACTTTGAAGTGGTTCAATTACTGGTCTTGTGGTGGAGTATTGTGTATTATGAATGTTCCAAATGTCCTATTCCAAATGAAAGCAACTAATTTTTTTTAAGAGAGGTCCAAAAATTTACGTAATTTAGGGGGATAAGGTCTGAGATTTTGTTACATCCTGTTACAAAGGAGAGAAAAATATTTAAAAATTACCAACTTTTGGGGGGGCATACTTTAATTACGTAACGCAAAATTAAAGATTTTTGGACTCTCCCCCTCCCCCTAGTAACAAAGAGTAACAAATCCTAAGACTATAA